>JAVYIG010004757.1:0-152957 GCA_035222895.1 Strongylocentrotus droebachiensis | reverse complement strand
CAAACGTTTGATATAGGACGTTTACAGAACGTTTGATATAGGACGTTTACAAAACGTTTGTGGACGTTACAAAATAAACGTTTTGTCTTCGTCCATATTAAACGTTTAAAAAACGTGTATATAACGTCTAAGTTGGGACCTTACATTCGCTGCGGAGCTAGGTCTTTTGAAGACGTTCAGAAAACGTTTTTTTGGACGTTACAAATTAAACATTCTTGGATAGCTAGGTCCTGTAAAACGTTTACAGAACGTTTTATTCAGACGTATTTTGTTGAATTTTTTTTTTATGTCCAAATAAATATTTCTTAAAAAATACCAGCTGGCGAAATAAGGCCACATGCATACGCATGGGGGGGGGTCGAGGTATGTCAAACTGATGCACTCCTGTGGCGTAGCGATGGAGGGAGGCACGTGCCCCCAATAATTTTGAGGAAAAAATAGAAAACATAAGGTGACATTATTTGAAGAAAAAGAAATACATAAGGAGTGACCCCTCCCCCTCACATAATGTTTGTGCCCCTTCCCCCCCCCCCCCCCCCCCTCCCCCAGCCCAATTAGTCCGACCGCGCTACGTCATTTATATGCTTCATTCAACCACGTGTATACAAAGTGCGTACGCACCGTATATAATCGTACCACTGTATAGTATCGTATCCGGCGCGGCCGGTGCGGCGCGCTCGCTCCAGATTTCAAATAATCTGTTAGACTGCGACACCGATCCCCTTGTGAAAAAGTACTGCGGTATTACTGCGGTAGTACCGCAGTACTACCGCAGTACAAGTACTGCGGTAGTGTACTGCGGTACTCGCAGTACATTTACTCCGGTAAATTGGACGCTTTTCGCAGTATATGTACTGCGGTAGTACCGCGGAACAATTACTGCAGTACTACTGCGGTACTACCGCGGTATTACTGCGGTACTACCGCGGTATTTCCGCGGTACTTGTCCTGCAGTACTTCCGCGGTACTTGCCCTGCAGTACTTCCGCGGTACTACTGCGGTACTACTGCGGTACTACCGCGGTACTTTTACTGCGGTACTTGTACTGCAGTACTTTCGCGGTACTACCGCGATACTACCGCGGTACTACTGCGGTACTTTTACTGCGGTACTTTTGCGGTACTTGTACTGCAGTACTACCGCGGTACTTTTACTGCAGTACTACTGCGGTACTACCGCGGTACTTCTGCAGTACTTCCCCGGTACTTGTACTGCGGTACTACCGCGGTACTTCTGCAGTACTTCCCCGGTACTTGTACTGCAGTACTACTGCGGTACTACTGCAGTACTTCCGCGGTTCCCGTACTGCAGTACTACTGCGGTACTACTGCGGTACTTGTACTTCAGAACCACTGCGGTACTACTGCATCACTTGTACTGAACATTCTGAATGTCCTCCAGGAAATATCTGAACATTAAAAATTGTGTACATACTACATACTGCTTTCAGTTTTCACACTGTAGAGCAGGGAGAAAAAACAAAGCCAGTTCAGAAGAAATACAATTGTTCAGCACATTTCGTGTCAACAGTGCAATATTATGATCAGAAATAAATGTAGTTATATCCGGTAAATTACTTGGGTTTTCAACTGCAGAGCTGGCTTTGATTTACCTTTGCACATCCTTTTTACACGATACAAGAACAATCACAAATTAATGAACTTTTAACAACAATAAGAAAATATTCAAAAAAGAATTTCATATAACAAAGTTTATTTTTAAGGTACATGTAATTATGTACATTTGTTTAGGTATTTAACTATTTTCTCTACTTTAATATTGTACTTTCAAACTACTATGACTAACAAGTTTTAGCTTCACACAAAATGACAGATTGCTCTATGAATTACTTTAACTCTTTGTGAAAGGCAGATATCATGCTTTACATGAAAAACAACTGTATAATATCTGTATCTGAGCTGCAACGAAAACATTACAATAGGAAAACAAACTTTTTCCTTGAATATTTGATAATTGTTTGTTATTTGACCATACAAAACAATGTAATCTAAAAAGAATGTGGAAGTTGACCACAGATGCCTTTTTACCTAGCAAATTAATTTTTACATATATATCAAATATCCATTTCTGAAACTGCAATAACATCTTGGAAAAAATGTTTTCCAGCTTCATACACATTGACTGATTGTTGTATTCACAGTCTTCGATAGGGCAAGTAAATAGAACTATAACATATGAAACTACATGTACTCTGATTATTATGAACCAAAAAAAAAAAACAATGTCCAAGTTACAAAAAACAAAAAACAATTTGCAACAGATAATATACATCATACTGGACATTGTCATATAATGCCTTACACCACGAAACGACCAATAGGTTGGGAAAAAGGATTGTGCTAATTTGCACATGACATTAAAGTAGAAGTCATTACTTTAAAATGGTGCGTAATTTTTCAAATAAATAAACCCTCTCAAAACGAGCACCCAAGATTTAGAACATTGCTGAAGCAGATTTAAAGTGAGGGAGAAATGGGCCACTACAAAGAACAGCGTCTATTGAAACGCTGTAAAATTATTATTATTTTCATTGATCTACATGACATGTACATGTAGATGATACACATGATGATACACATGATGATACACATGATGATACACATGATACACATGATGATACACATGATACACATGATGATACACATGATTTCTGATGCTCAAAATTACATTAGGAAATACTAAAATCCTGAATCTCACATTTTGAACAAAATTAGACTATTTTAGCTAGGTTACATGTATATTATATTATACAAATATACACTGTCTTGAGAGGTTCTGGTTAAAACTACTGTATGCGCAAGAGGTGACTCCAATAGTACTATTTGCTGAGGGGCATAGTGTTAGCCCCGAAGCAAATGGTACTTTTGGAGTCACCGAGGCCCATAGTGTTAACCAGTACCTCAAATAGAGGCATGTATATTTCTTTAATATCCTGCATCAAAAAATTATTTTATTGAAGAAAAAAAAAGGAAAAAAAAAAAACATTTTTGGGAAGAAAAACAAATTTAGAAAAAAAAAATGTCAATTTCTATCTAAAAAGATTTAAATTATTTTGTTTTCAATAAATTAAGATTAGAAAAAATTAAAAAAAAACTCCCAAATAGTACTCTCATATAGTACTTTCTAAAAATAGTTCAAATATTTCTGGTCATGTGACGAGCTCTCAACCAATCAAAAGCCAACAAATTTTTGATGCAGGATATAAAAAAGAATATAACATAACCGATGGTAAAGAGGAAACTACTAAAGATGACATTTTAACCAAGCAAGTGGAATTTTACTACTCTTACTTACAAAGTAATTACAGCAAATATATATTATCTTGAAAACAAGTTAGTTTCAGCACACAATGAAATATTGCATTAAGTGAAGGTTGATCATCTAGCATATTTCTTGGTGTGTACTAGTTCTGGATGCTGGAATCATCAAAATGATAAGAAATTTGGCCAAGACTTTACAAGTCACAAGATACAAGCACTGTACACAGAAAGATGTTAATATGGGACTACACGAACATATCTATTTTTGCTGATAAAATACTGGTAAAACTGGCAGATAAACGTGAACCATTATTGAACAGCTTAAAGATGACTATAAGGGGTTACATCATACCAGTAGCAAGGCTATCTGGCAAGTTTCAATGAAATGTCATGACAAAAATAAATAGTCTAAAAAAGAATTCTTTAAAATTATGTACATGTACTGGTATAAATGAATACATGTGAAGGCAAAGGTATACATTTTTCAATATACACATAAAGAAGTTCACATCCTTTACAATTTAATGAGTGTTAAGTACAAGTCCACTCCACTGAAATGTTGAGTCGATTAGATAGACAAAAGTCTATAAAGGCCAAAAATATCTTGGTTTTGGAAAATGGTGCTCAGACTTATTTTTGATAATTTTGTTTAAAGGCCATCTGTACTAGTTTTGCCAGAAGGGATTAGACCAAACAGCGAGGTAACTGACAGGTGGCTATCTCATCAACTCAGCTCTCAAATAACATAAGAAATAGAGGATCATGGGGGACCAACAAGCACCGATTAGGGAAGTTTTCTATATAGAGGGTACAAGTAGCTACAAGTAGTGCAGTAAGGCTTTAGTGAACAAAAAACAAGTTAATCATCGAGCTGGTTCTCCTCACAATGCATTGCGCAACATTTGTTGTGACATAGGGTCCTCGACAGAGACGTAAACGTCACATCTGTGCGGCAAATTTAAAAGTTTTGCTTGAAATAACCGAAACAAAAATCGCTCTTAAAAATCACCTGATTGAAGTCGCTGAGATTTTCTTGGTAAAAAGCTGTGTATTGAAGATTAATTTCTCAGATTCTTGCTGAATGTCTGTTGGTCGGCATAACTGGCATAATGAAAAGCTTTCCAGTTTCCACTATAGGGATCCCATACAGATGAATTCTCACACTCTCACCCATGTCTTGCATAATTTCCTCTATGTGTGTTGGACAGTTTAGTCTTACAAATTAAGACTGCATGTTCAGTGGAAGATGAGGGTGCCAGTGCCACACAGTCCACGTTGATGACTTTCCCGCAGCCGAAGATGCATGTACCCTGTAAAATAAATTAAAAATTCTATTATGCTCTCAAATTGAATCTAGCAAAAATTATGAGTTAAACGTGGCATACACTCTACAAATGAAATTCATATAAAAACTACAACTACAACTGTACTTGCATTCTTTGCAAATTCATGAGATGAGATGCCCGAATGACTATATACATGTACATGTATGAATTATGATGACTGATGAGCCTGCCCTCCCCCACTCAGTGTTATTTAGGGTACGCGTTACTAGTACGCGTATACATGTTCCCCCCTTCCTGTGTGTAATGTCAATAAGGGCCAGATTTTTTAAAGCACCCCCCTATCTCTGGTGTGTAATATAAGTCAATACAGGCCAGACTTTGTTGCGTTAAAAGTACCCCTTCACCAGAGATTTTGGAACACCATTGTGGTCCCTCCAACCCCGGCGTGAGGGGACCGGGCTTATTAGCTACTTTCCTACTATGATCACTGGACAGATTACTACATGAATGATGCATGCACTTACATGTACATGTGCACGTCTGCACAACCATATGAATGCGCGATTGTGATGGAGAAAAAAAAATCACAACACAATGTATGATTCTCTAACTTCTAAGAATCAACTTTGCCATTATTTTTTTTTATAGTATTTACATTGAGAAAACATGTGACCCAACCCGCTCAGCCGCTGTTTGAATCCTTTTCATAAACGCAGTATTGTACATTAGGGAATATAATCTAGTAAATCTACTATCATCATCAATTGCGATCCGTTCAGATTCTTTTATGAACAAAATTTACAAAAAATCAAAAGTAAGATGAAGAATGAGATCTAGAGTAAAGGAGGGGGTTTTCGGACACTTAAGACAAAATCCTATTTTTTTTAATCATTGCTTCTTATTTATTATCATTTCTTGTTCAAATCATGAAGCAAATACTATTATTATTTAACCAAAAAAGAATCCCAGAAAAAAAATCATGAATTGCCATGACAATATTCATTTCCATTTTCGCTGTTTCGGAGGTAGTTATCGGCCCAGCGAGGCAGTATTTGGCCGCATGTACAAAGTCAATAGGAAGCAAGCAAGCGCGCCATGCGTTTCCTTGCTGATCTATAGCACTAGGGGCTGGAGCAGGTATCCCACGCCGGAGCTCGCCGTGCCGAAAACTACCTCTGCGGTGATCGGAAATTGGAATCTGAATTAGTGTGTGTGCTTGTGTGTGCGTTGCGGTATCCGGCTAGCGGATTGATTTAATACATGCGATGAGATACTTTTGAGCTTGCGACTCACACAAAATCGGGCTCCAAATCTGAAAAATACTTGAAATACAGCTCATTTTATGGTACCCATATTCCTTACAGACACGCATAAAATACTTGATTTTCAGATTCAGGTAGCGGGACCGCCGATTACATCGCTAAAATGTGATATTAAAGGATATATTTTCCATTGCAAATGTGGTTCTTCAGTGACTCTGGCATGTTATGGTTTGTGTGGGATATGTGATATGCTATATTTTTACCATGCTTCCAGCGTGGCGGCAACGGACCGGCCGAAAACCAGCAACGGACCGATTACCTCCTTTTACTCTAGATCTACTTAATCAAATTTCCTAATTTTTACAGAAAGCAAACACAATTCTGTATTATGTGTAATCTTATTACTCACCTCCTGGAAATGATGATCTTTAAAGTAGCTCAAGCAGCTTATAGCAGTCCAATGCAAAGCGAGGTTGATCGTTTTCTGCACACATGAGTGGCTGTGTGGGACTGTAGTGTAGATCTAGTACACAGTCATCAGTGTACGTATGAGAGCTTGGTGAAATTTTGCTTCGACTTCGAGTTGGATCTCTCCTCAATTCTTGCTCTGAAATATTCTTAAAATTCTTCTTTGCTGGTGCAAATCTAATCCTTACCCCCTATACTCTGGGTTTTAAAGGAAGACAAATCTGGCAAAACGGCAAATGACTGAAAAGCTGCTGTAGAATCTGCCGGTAGCTAGATCTCTCAATCCGGTTTGAATTTGAAAATCAAGTGCATGTTCGCACTCTACCACTAGATGGCAGCAAACACACTAATAATTGTAAATTTATTTTGGGGGAAAATTGTTACAATTCAATCTTATCGGATCAGTTTAAAGTCATCAAAACAATGGAGTAGTTAGCAAATTCTTTTGCTAATAAGATACCTTTTTACTTGATTCAGATTAAAATAGACAGATAGATCATTTAATTCAAAGATAAAATCAGAAAAATCTTAATTAATTAAATGATCATTCAATCAAATTATGCTCCCATATTTTAAAAGGAAAGTCGAGTTCTGAGGGCATTTCTTTGAATCATCTTTGAACTCATTTGTATTTACACAAAAAGACATACTATCAATATCAATTTGTTGAATTTCTTCTAATACTACTGAATGTTTAAAAACAAACATAATTTGATGGTGGGCAACCATCGAAACATTATTTCCTGGCTAATTTCCTGGGTTTTTAACAGTTTAGGTAGATTGTTTTGAAGGGCCGTCTCTAAAATAGTGTAATTTATGACCACCCCCGAGTCCCCGCAAAAAAATCTATCAATACCATGTAGAAGTATTAAAGAAATTGAAAGAAATTACACAAATATAAAATAGTAAGAGCTAGAAAAAATTAAATATTAGAGATGCCAGAAATATAGATAAAATGACGGAAGTAAGGAATAAATAACTAATTACAGAAGAATGATGGTACATCAATAAAGGAAATGGAAAGGAGCCAACAAAATGACAAACAAACTTAAAAGTAGTTGTTACATGCTGTTGTTTTTTATGATATATTGACAAACAAATGTTGGTAAATGATTTCTATATAGTATATATACCGGTATATCGAATACAGCAAGTGGAAGAAAGCCCCGAAAGTATAAGAAATTAAAGGCAACTAGCAAAATCTAATAAATTGTAAAGAAGTATTGAGAATATATAAGGTAAATAGCCAGGAAATAATGAAAGATTAAAAACTAGTTCAGAAGTCCAGAAACATAAGTAAAAAATGGGTCAGAAAAATACAAGTCCAGAAACGTACAAAAAAAAATAGGAAGAAAATGGGCAGTGAGAACAATCTAAATCCAGAAACATAATAAACAAAATAGGACGACATCTCAAAAGTCGAAAAGAATAGGGACAAAATAGCAAGAAATATGTAGAATCTATAGTTCTTAAATTACTTATTCATAGGTTAAAAAGAGTATACCATGGTATATACCGCAGATTGTACTACGGTATTACTGCAGTAATACTGCAGTAGTACCATGTACCGCAAATTGTACTGCGAGTACTACGGCAGTACAGTAGTAGTACTGCAGTAGGACCATGGGTACTGCAAATTGTGCAATAGTACTGGAGTAATAATGCAGTAGTACCGCAGTAATACTGCAGTAATACCACAGGTACTACAAGTACCACATATGTACTACAGGTACTGCAGTAGTACTGCAGTAGTACCGCAGTAGTACTGCAGTAGTACCGCAGTAGTACTGCAGTAGTACCACAGTAGTACTGCAGTAATACCACAGGTACTACAAGTACCACACACGTACTACAGGTACTGCAGTACTACTGCAGTATTACTGCAGTAGTACCACAGTAGTACTGCAGTTATACCACAGGTACTCAGGCGCGGATCCAGGATTTCTTAGGGGAGGGGGCCCAACTTTCTTCATTTTTTTTTGCTCCCGAAAATTTGAAAATCGCGCCGGCCGAAAAGTCGCTCAGTGGGGGGGGGGGGGGGGGGGGGGGTAGTGAGCACAATTTTTTTTTTTTTTTTTTGGTCCTCGAAATTTTTTCGATTTGCACCCCCCCCTTGAGCGCCAGGGGGGGGGGCCCAACCCCCAAAAAAGGTAAAAATCACGTGATTTTACATGATTTTTTTCTCAAGGGGGGGGGGGGCCCGGGCCCCCCGGGCCCCCCCCTGGATCCGCCACTGCAGGTACTACAAGTACCGCAGTACTACTGCAGTATTACTGCAGTAGTACCGCAGTAGTACTGCAGTAATACCACAGGTACTACAAGTACCACATATGTACTACAGATACTGCAGTACTACTGCAGTATTACTGCAGTAGTACCGCAGTAGTACTGCAGTAATACCACAGGTACTACAAGTACCACATAATGTACTACAGGTACTGCAGTACTACTGCAGTATTACTGCAGTACTACTGCAGTAATACCGCAGTACTTGCAGTACTTTTTTACAAGGGGAGGTAAGCGTTATTTTAACATTCTGATATCTGTAAGGAATTTAAGCTTTGTTTGATTGATTTTGAAGCATGTAAAATGAAATAAAATATTGATTATTTGCATTAAAACTACTAAAAGTACGGCAGACTCTATGTCGCATGTGCAGGCCGTTGAAATTTTCATTGCATTGACTGGTAACAGTGGTATGGTAATTGGGTAGGCTAGGGTATGTGCACACATAACACCAGGAAGCTCCGATGCCGAACGGCGTCGGAGCTTCTTGGAGTTAGTGCATACATAGCTGCATTACTATCCTGGCTGTGTGTATTAAAAGCTGTGCTATTGATACTTAACATTTCAAACACCACTGTACAAAACTCTTTCACTAAAAATCTGTACTTTAGTGACAATTGATGACACCTAAATAGCAGTAATAAAATACAATTTGTTCAACTTACCGATGTTATTTTGTTAGAAAGAACAATTAAGAAATTCAAATTGTTTGTCTACTGTCAAAATTTGCTTACAGCCGCATCGGCATGATGAGTGCATTTGTGTATTATGTGTGTATTGACTATTCCTTTTGAGCAAATGCTGCCTATTAACACGTAGTGCAGTGCTAGATGTCAATACGCATAATAGCATGGACTCTTTGCTGGAGTGGGTATGTGCGCAAGGCTCGTTACATTACATGGTAATCGGATGATTAAAACAGTTGAGTTGTTAACTTTGCTGTCTGGAAAAATCATGGAAAGTTCCCATCGGGATTTAAAATGCTATTTCGTGAAGAAAATAAGTCCTTCGACTACCACAGCTCATTTCTTGACTTATTTACTCTTCCCTCAATAGCATTTAAAATCCCACGGGAGTGGAACATTCCATGCTTTTCCCTCCACCACCATTTAGCAACTTTATTATCCCACCCCCTATTACAACAGGTTTGTTTTTTAGGCAATTGAAATATAGCTCCCAAACCACCTTTTTTGTATGAATATTGTGTTTTTTTAGAAATATCGAGACCTAGATCTATATCTTGTTCTCAATTTCGTCTCTTTAAAAAAAATCTGTTTAGTTCAGATGACACATTATTTAAAGAAATTGATTTCCAATAACGTAGATTAACTTAAGGATTGATTTGTTTTATTTTTACATACAGGCAACTATGTGAAAGCGCAAAAACATCGCCAGGAAGGCAGAGGACACGTCAAACCTGGTATCGGAAGATGATGCCGTGTAGAAGCGAAAGAGACGTCTTCCCCATAGATTAAGCAAATCTTCTAGTGATTCCGGAAGTGACGCTGGTAAGTATTTGTCTCTTGATGGTTAGTAGTGCTTGGCTCGGCCAGAGACGTATAATTTACATCTTATTTCTCGTTTTCTTCAAAATCCAACAGATGATGAAAACCTAAGATAATTTATTTGGGATAGCTTAAGCTAGACATGCTTTGTGTCCTAGCCATGCAAAATGATGATTAATAGATGTGGCACCATTCCGGCAAAACTGGAAATTAATTTGTTATCTAGGCATAAATTTCGGACAAGAAGTTTACATTACCCAAAAGTTTGTTCAGTTTATGAGAATTCTTGTCATGTCTTGATATCCCTTTTAACATCTGCAATGTGTCTCTGTTTTTCAGATCTTGAATCAAGAAAACAACATGTACGCGGAGGAACGACTAAGGCTGTGGCAGCAGAGATACCAATGCGGAAACTGAATGTGAAGTCCAAGTCCACATCGCATTTTTCAGTTCCAACCCACAACTCCAGCAAGGGCTCGGGCTTCGGAAAGTAAGTTTTTTTCAGATAGCATTTCACAAACGAAAGTTTCTGAGGTTTTTTTTATCATCAGAACATATACTATAGAGCGTATAAAGTAACAAAACAACATTTGCCATTTGTACTAAGTTGCTACACTAAAATACTGTTGGATTGGATAAGAGAGGCAGATTATCTCGGCGTACATGTAATTTATTTCATCAACAAGGCATGGGTATAGTTTTCTTACAGAAGAGTCGCTTTTAAATCCTTACAGTATGTATACTTTGTTGGAAGCGCTGCAAAGGTGTCGTCTTTGAAGCTGGGTGATATATTCCTGAAGTGACTAAATTGGACAGCTATCAAACATATCTCGCCAAAATATCCTATTAATTTGCTGTCAAACTTTTTAATGACTTGAACTGTTATTATAATGTATTTTATGTGTCTGTTTTTTTCTTCTCAGGCAATTTTCAAGTGCAGGTACTGTGTAGTGTGTACGCTGCAGAGGCTGGAGGAAGGGTAGCAGCAGCTGACGCAGTTGGTACAAAAACTGCTTTTGTCCAAATCGGGAGCGGCCGTTGATGTGGAAGACCTGAGGGAGCCGTTTACCGAACCAGTGAACACCACATTTTCATTCAAGGTAGATTAAGATACCTTCATTCAGGGGCAATGCAAAAAATCCTAAAACTCATACTTAAACCAAATTTTGACCATTTCAGCTAATAATGTAGAAACTTTATCAGCGACATAACAGTTTTGTTGGTGTATCTTTTTGGATTGAATTGCCAACATCTTGTTGAGAATGCAAGACAAAGTTGTATAGGTCTGTAAATGTACACCTTTTTGTAAGGATGCTGAAACCAATGTGTGTGCTGCCAAACTCTCTTATAACATTGTCTTCTATATTCATAGACCCTTAAATTTGAGTATTTATATTTGCCTGTTAATAATTCATATCAACTCATTTCTATCAGTTTATTGCAAATAGCTTTTGTAGATTGTTCATGTGTTTTGTGTTGATTTTATATTTGAAGTAAGATGCAAGGCTTCTGGGAAATCTTGACCTGCCCACTAAATCTTTTACAATTTTTTACTCGGATTTAAAGGGGAAATCTACCCTAGAAATTTCACTGCTTCAATCAAAGGAGACAAATTTGAACAAAGTTAAAAATAAGAAATGGGCAAACTCGGTAAGGAAAACAAAGTAAGGAAACTACTCTTTTTTTACATTTTCTAGTAAATTACTCTCGGCTATTCAAATTGACAATGCTGATGACATCTTGAGTAGCTCTAAATTCACTTTGTACACAAAATTTTACATTTTCTAACCCCCATAGTCAAAGCATGTTGTGTAGAAAGCTATTCGTCATTAGTAATCTGAACATACTCTGATTAAAAGCTGTGGAAATGTGTAACTTTAAGGAAAATTTAGAAAATATGAAATTTTGAGTACAAAGTTGATGGATAGCTACTCACAGTTGGTGTCATCAGTGTTGCCAATTTGTAGAGCTGAAACGAGTGTAGTTTCCTTGTTTTGTTTGGACGTACTTTCACTTGAAATGTGACTTCTTAAAATAGTCACATTTTTATCACTTGTAGAAGTTGATGAGAAAGTAAATACATGTACTCTTTTGAATAGTTATATTTTGCACCGGATGATGAAGCTAATCCTGGGTGGAGGCACAGAGCTAAATCGGTTATTCACATGTATTTAATGATAATTTGTGACATTTTGTTAAAAGGTTCTGGTGAATTTATTCACATTGAATTTGATATAGTACACAACAAATTTACAGTAATTAATCCACTATTTGGTTTTACCAAAGATCAAGACTTATTATAGAAAGATTTCTTAATCATTTGCTGGGGCATCTTTTTGGCATGAATTGCCAGGTTCTGTAAATAACTCAAATTGCTTTTATAAAGTGTGTTACCAAAGTTGCTATCTATTGTGTGCTGCAAAATTATTGACACTATTCATTTTATCTTTGCCTTGTATATTCATAGAGACATAGACCCGTGAATTATATGAGTATTCATATTTGCCAGTTAATGAGGCATATCTTCAACTCATCTATCATTTTCTTATGTTTTATTTGTAGATTGTTCATGTGTTATGTATCTATAGTTTTAAAGGGATAGTTTAGTATTGGTCAAACTTAACTTTAAAACCAAAACCTGCACCATCACGGTGCAAAGTAATAATTACAAACGGCCAAGTAAAGCCCCTGTCAGTATTCAAAATGACCCGTTAATTTTAGTTTCTGCATTTAATGTTTGTTAAAATAATAATTAAATATCTATATCAATTGCTTTTTAAAGAACTATTCAGATTTGTTTTCTTCAAAGTAGTCTTCAAGCATTTTTAATATTTTGAATAAAAATATATTTATGGATATTTCAGCCGTTTGTGAACCGATATTGATCAAATAACAATTTATTCTGAATATTAGAATTGTATGTTCTTTCGGGGGCACTTCGGGAAATACCAATACTCTTTTTCAAATATACATGATGTACTGTATTGCCAAGCCTTTGTACATATTTTGTAAATATGTTTGATAATAAATTCATAAAATCAATCAAATACATGTGTGACCTAGCGTTTATTAAAAATTCACTGTATATTGGACGTTCTTAAAAGGTTTTCTGAACGTTCCTAAAACGTTTCCAGGACGTTCTAGACGTTCTTAAAAGGCTTACTGAACGTTGTAAAAACGTTTCCAGGACGTTCTAGACGTTCTTAAAAGGTTTTCTGAACGTTCTCAAAACGTTTCCAGGACGTTCTGGACGTTCTTAAAAGGTTTTCTAAACGTTTTCAAAACGTTTCCAGTACATTTGGACGTTTAGAAAACGTTTTATAAACGTTCCAGACGTGTTTTAAAAGGTTTTCTAGACGTTCTTAAAACGTTTGTAGTGCATTTTAACGTTTTAAAAACGTTTTAAGAACATTCCAAACGTTTTTTAAAGGTTTTCTGCACGTTCTAACAACGTCCACAATATATTTAGAACGTTTTCAAAAGGTTTTTGGACTTTTCGAATGTCTGAAAGGTTTTTAAAGGTTTTTTTTTTGTTCTTTTAACGTTTAAAAAACGTTTTTAAAACGTCCAATAAAACGTTTTAAATACGTCGAAAACCTACCACATTTTGACGTCCAAAAAACGTTTTCACAAAACGTCCAAAAAACCAACTTGGAACGTTTTTAGAACGTTCAGAAAACGTCCAATTGTTAGTTGGGCAACCCCCCAAAAAGGTAAAAATCACGTGATTTTACATGAATTTTTTTTCAAGGGGGGGGGCGGGCCCCCCGGGCCCCCCCCCCCTGGATCCGCCACTGGTGGGGGGGGGGGGCAGGTGTTGAACAATGCTTAAAATACATAATTTCTCATTTCTAACTAACTCCAGGAAGCTCCAACACCGGCGCCGGAGGCGTCGGAGCTTCAGTTGACATATCCTGGGGTTAGTAAAACAGCCGATTAGGAGATATTATCTTTAAATCTGCAAAGGGAGTACTTACAATTTTGACTTCATAGGTTGTACGACTCCTTTGGGCATGACTCCAATCATGCGGCGCCGGTGTTGGAGCTTTCTGGAGTTAATTTCTAACGAGAAAAGGTGCCACCATTTTAAAAAGATGCTTTATTTTGTCGGTACCCGATACACTATAAACTGCTCGAGAATTGTCAGCGACGATTTGCCGAATTAAAACAATTCCGGATTAGAGAGAGGCTATATATTTCCGAAACAGCCAAAACACCACGAAAAGACGGGTATATCGTGTGAGTCCAAAAAAAGTTTACACTCCTGAAAATTGTAATTTACTTTAAAAGTCAGCTATGAACGAAAGGCTATCATACATCTTTGGAAAGAGTGTTATATCCCGAATCGTTTGGTATCATTTTGGGGTGGTATATATCCACGTTTGAATGAACAGGAGGCATTGTTTGCGAGAGTGCAAAAATCGACTTGCGCAAAAGTAGAGAGAGAGAGAATGAATTGAATGTATCAATTGAGATGAATTGCATACGGTATGCTTTTAGCAGAAGAAAGTCACACATACACACACGCGCGCGCACACATGTTTTTTTGATATTTGATATTTGATATGTGGGGCATCATTTGTTAGGGATCAAAATAGATGATGTGATCTCTGATTATTTTCCAGTGCCTTTTGGAGTTCCACAAGGTTCTCGGCTGGGTCCTTTGTTATTTACTCTGTATACTGCTAATCTCATTCCATATGTTCAAACGAATTTTCCCGAGATATCATGCCACTGCTATGCAGATGACACACAGCTTTATGTATCATTAAGACCTGATGAACATGCTAAAGAGCGTGTGTGTCTCACTTCAAGAAACATGTATTGACTATTTGCATGGATGGATGTTGCAAAATAGGCTCATGCTTAAAGATAAACTCCAGTTCTGGTATAAAAAAAGAAAATTAATTCTCACAGAATCAAACGAAACTTACACTGAATGTTCAAGATTACAAATAAATGACACGTGCCAAACAATTTTGGAAGAAAATTTATACTGGCTGAGTAATGAGCATAGAAAGACAAGGAAATCAAGGTAGTACTAGCCCCGACACCATGTGTGTTGTCCCATATATAGCTTTCTGTGTACAGTGCTTGTTACTTTACCAAGACTCAGCCAAATTTATTATGATTTTGATGACTCCAGAACCTTGCAATGCACACCAATACTTACATGCTACATGATCAACTGTTTCTGATCCTTCCCACACCTTTTCTTTCACAAGGCAATCGCATTACCAGTACTAAAGTTTATCTTTAATGATGGTAAAACTGAATTAATGATCCTTGTCACATCTAAACAGACATCCAAAATCAACTTAAACAGTGTGTCGATTGGAGATTCTGTAATAGAACCATCTGTCAATGCAAGAAATCTCGGAGTACAGGTCGATGCGCATTTGAATATGAGAGAACACATCGCAAATGGTTGTGAATCAGCATACTACATATGATCTATAATCTCAGACGTATTCGTTAAAATTTAGATAAGGACATTACGAAAGACATTGTTCATGCATTTATCCCCAATAAGTTAAACTATTGTAATGGTCTACTGTATGGGATCCCTGACTCTCAAATAGTGAGATTGCAACGGGTTCAAAACACCTGTGCAAGGCTGATCTGTGGTTGCCGGTTCCAAATTCACACGGATCACTCCAATTTTAAGAAATCTTCATTGGTTACCAGTACGCAAGAGAATAACAATGGAAGTTACAAACTGATTCAGCCGAGGACGCAGGTTCGAAGCTGAGTCACGTCTTTCGGATGGTGACGTTTAAAGCCCAAGTCCACTCCAAAAATAACTTACTTTCAATAGAACCAGAAAAATCAGACAAACCAATCAAAATAAGTTTGAGCAAAATCGGATAACTAATAAGAAAGTTATGATTTTTTAATGACATGAAAAACTTTGAAAATCACTACACAAATTGGCAACTCACTCATGAGTCTGTGACGTATGGTCCTCACTATCCACTAATTATTTTCTGTATATTAATAATATAAATTTCCTATTTTCACCCTTAGAATCCTATTTCTTCACACCAGCATCCAAGTTAGATTGTTAGTAATATGTGTATGTGTGGATGCACAAATAAAGAGTAATTTTTGTCCAGTTAAATCATGAAAAATATGAATTTTGATAAACTATTTATATAAAAATCAATAATTATGAAATACAATATTCAGAAAATAGTATCAATTCTTCAAAATTCATACAAGTTTTTGGGAAATGTCATGCACGCAATATGATACAAATCATATAACCTGGGCAAAGGCATGGGGAAATCAAGTTTTGGGGGATAAAAAGGGAAATTAATGGGATTAAACTATGTAAAGCAATTGATAAGTTGTGAGGACATGACGTCACAAACTGATAACCATCTTGGCAATTCGTGTTGTGATTCTCATTGTTCCATAGTTTTACCTACTTTTTCAAAAATTCATAACTTTCTTATTAGTTATCCGATTTTGTTCAAACTTTTTTTGATTGGTTTGTCTGATTTTTTGCTTTTATTGAAAGTAAGTTATTTTTCGAGTGGACTTGTCCTTTAAAGGTCGGTCCCCGTAAATAATCAAATCTGATTGGTGCACGTCTTTGAAAAACCCAATACACGCACACACATGACTCCTTGGCTACCACGTCCGACGCTAACGCAGTCCTATACAGTCAGCCTCCACCCATATGAACTATGATATCGTGTACCACTTAATCCCTTCCCCATTAAAGGTAATACAAAGTTTTGGTATGTGGTAATGAATTTGGTTCAAGTGAACATATTGGAAGCATATGCGATCCTACAATATAAAGTGATCGTTGTCGCGGTGAAATCGAGTCTAAAGTTATGAAATTGTAAATAATAAACTCTTTATGTTGTATAGCTCCCTCTCAAGGTCAAGATATTAATAAAGTTATAAAACAATGTTTCTTGACTAAAATCGACCGATTAGCTACTTCCGTTTGGATATATATCACACTACATACTCTGAGATTTTCCCGGTCGCAGCTACCATTATACGGCCGTAGGCGCTATTTGAAATTTATCAAAATTTACCGGGAGCACCGGTAAATTGTTATATTCAACCTTTCTCGAAAGCAGAAGTGTCTTAGGGGCTAAATTTTCTAGTGCTTATAGTACATCCACAGTGGCGTCCAAATATATCAAAATTGTAAAGAATCACTATCCACCCAATTTTCAAAATTTCCCAAAACTTTGTATTACCTTTAAGTGTGGTGCCAGTAGCGGGGAAATGACACCCGGGAAATGACATCAGTTGTTTATTACTTGAAATTCCTAATACTCGTTGTACAACATGTGTCATTAGGGACTTTTAGATTTGCACGACGACAACGTGGACTGCATGCTACTTGTGACGTCCTTTTAGTCCTTAAAAGGACGTTACACGTAGCAGTCCACGCAAATCCAAAAGTCCCTATATTTGTGATGTACGACTGCGTCAGCGACGTGTGCGGTCCTTGAAGCATCATGAGATTTATTCATTTTTTTATTAAAAAATGTTATTTATTTGTTTATTTATTAACTATTTGCGGGAAGGAAAACCCTTGTGTGAGAGTGATATCGAAGAAAAGGTGAATGGAAAAAGAGAAAAGCAAATATTGGGTTGTAATATTGCATTAATGGCATGTGGGCCAATTCCCTGTACTGTAGAGGCTTGTTTAGCACAGGTCAACGGCGCTGGTTATAATAACCAAAATGACCCTTCGTGTGCTAGCAACGCGGGCATGAAAATACAATTTGTGAACACAAAATTATCTTGAGAGAATTTGAAATTAATTGGTTATCGTCGTCGACACACTACTTTGCGGAATGTTTTCTTGAAATCACTTCGAGTTATATAGTACACAAAAATATTGGCGGTGCAATTAAACGCTGCAATGGATTCTACAAATATAAAAATAATGCCGTTAAGCCGCTCCCCTGATGCTGACGCATAAGTCAGTGCAATACTACACGGCAGCCATGCGAGCATATAGCCACCGCCCACCGGTGACGATCAGTGGTGTACGAAGAGTGCGTAGGTTTTGCAGTATAGATCCATTCCTCTTAGCGCCTACTTTCTGTATACCGTTGTTACGGCGTGCTAGAACCGGATTCCGAACGTGAGGTGGTTCTTGGTCTATTGGACCTTCCTGGTTTGCTCCCATTTTAACCTCAGTTGTGTCCTGGGTAGGCCCAAGGTCGGCACTAGGACGGACAGATTGAACTTCATCGTTGCGTGGTGAAAATCGAGCCACAACAATCTGCTGTGCTGAAATCTGCAGCAAGTGGCGCCTTGCTATGCGTACAATGTGAGCATACATGACCAAAAGTAGTATTGCCACCATCCATAGAAGAGCAAACAACGCTACCGTGTAAGGCAGAAAAGAAGGATCAGAAAAGTCTACTTGGCATACTCCTAGTACTTCTTGAAACCTGATTATCTCGAATGATTCTTCTGAAATAGCAACACACAGCAGCATAGTGCCAACAGCGATAAATGTTGCTAAAAAGACAGACGCGACCGCTTTCTTTCGGGTGACGAGATCGTCATATAAGTAAGGTCGGGTGACCTGAATGTATTATGTAACGATCAACATTCAACAAGAAAATAATTAATGCACTAACAGGTGTAGCACAGGTTCCTAGAAATCCTGTCACTTTACAGAAAACAGCCCCGGAATCGCTAGAGACCCATTCATTATACCAGAAAAAGACTATACCGCTATTAAGCAACATAACAGCGGTCATGAGGTCAGCAAGAGAGAGGGCGATGAAGAGGACTTGAGTTGCTTCGCCCATGGTTTCTTCCGGTATTTGAGGGATGATGACGAGGTTGAGGATGTTACCGATGGTGCCCAAAACGGCCACAACTGTTAATATGACAAAGTCGACTATGTCGGCAATGGATTTTCCTATATCGGGATCAGCTCCGGTGTGATTACCAGGGGTTGTCATCCATGCATCCATCTCTCCTCGATCTCGATCCTGCAACCTAAACACAATATAAATCGACCCCAGTCCATTAATATTAAAAAAAGACGTTGGTGATTATTTATTGACTGATTGCCATTACAACAAACAAAAAACACTAAATAGCGATGAGGTTGTCTCATTTTCCACTGCCTTATTTTAGGGTGGTCAAGCGTCTAGCTGCGGGGCACCATCAGTTGGATGAAAGCAAGTGCCCCGGTCTCGCTTGGGCTACGCCCCTACTTTTGACTAGTGTCTTTTAAAGTAATGGAGGCCCGTTCGGGCTCGAACCTATGATCTATGTATTGAGTTTTCTAATCAACGATAAGGCAAAGCTGTAGTCGAAAAGCAAAAAGGAAATAAGCAGCAAAGATTGTTGCGAGCAGAAGATAATTTTCCAAGATAAATTGTGTATGTTTTAAGAATGTATGTTCACTTCAATTCAATTCAAATGAACATTTATTTTCTTCCCTTCAATTTGACAACATAGCTGACATTTGTTCAAACAATACAATTATACGTAGGAACATAAATATAATCAAAGAACTTGTATTATAAGGAAGAAGGCGCGAAACCCGATAATCAGAGCTTGTAATGGGTACGCCCGAATACATTTATACATTATAAATGGAGGAAAGGAAGAAAGGGATAGGGATGTAATTATTTATCGTTCAGGTAAGCCTGAATCCGATGACCGGGGTAATAATATGGTTGCAGGGCCCTCAGGGAGAACAGTATGAATACTGTTGAGGCTACTCTGGGTAAACAAGACATATTTGTATTATTATAATTTTTAACAGTTTATATAATAATATTTGATAATCTCTTCCTCCATGGCCTGGTTTAAAAAATATATACAAATTACTTGTTCTTTGTCATACCTATTTCCGCGCAAAATATATTTCAAAACACATCGACAAATCTTGTTTTATCTTCCTTTTTTAAAAATATTTCGTCTCCTCCTTCTTTTCTCATTCTTATTCTTCTTCTTCTTCTTCTTGTTATTCTCCTTCTTCATTTTCTTCTTCTTTTTCTAACCTATTTCCCACCTTAGACATGAAGCAATAAAATTAAAAAACATAGAGAATAATCTAACCTGCTTTAAAGCTTACCTTGTAAAGAACTAACAATGTTGTTGCATATGTCGTTGTGGAGAAAACAAACATCCAGACTGACGTTCCAGAAGATGATATTCGAATGAAATCTAGTTGTGAACAAATAGCTTTTAATCAAACGTAGGTAGACTGCGGTGATCAGCTATAAACAGTATATCTTTTCAAAATGAACGAATTTTTGTTCACTTTTCGTCAAAATGTCATCAAACTGATTCCTTGATTTTTCTTTCACATCTCCACACACTACCTCCCACATTTCTAACTTATCCTCATTAAACTAAACGAAGATAAATTTATCTTCATTTAACAGCTAAACGAAGATAAATTTATCTTCATTTAACAGCTAAACGAAGATAAATTTATCTTCATTTAACAGCTAAACGAAGATAAATTTATCTTCATTTAACAGCTAAACGAAGATAAATTTATCTTTATTTAACAGCTAAACGAAGATAAATTTATCTTCATTTAACAGCTAAACAAAGATAAATTTATCTTCATTTAACAGCTAAACGAAGATAAATTTATCTTTATTTAACAGCTAAACGAAGATAAATTTATCCTTATTTAGCTGTTAAATAAAGATAAATTTAACCTCATTAAACTGTGTAAATGAAGATACCGAAAAACGAAGGCGACCGTACGGTGAACTCGTCTTCTTCTTCTTCGTCGTAGCCATTTCGACGAAAATTCAAAACGCGTTATAAAAGGAAAAATTAACAGATTATGGACAACGTAACCGCGAGTGACGATGTCGAATCGAAGAGTGATCTTAAATCTGGTGCTGGCCGCGCGTGTACCATATATTCGTGCCCAGACTTTGCATATACTATTAGACAGAGCTCTAGCTGTTTACAAACAACGGACGCATTGCCCGCGCTCGGCTATTGTTCTCTTTGTTCTCTCTTTGGTTATAGCTAGTCTGCAGACACAGACCCTTGACAGCCATTATGTGTAAAAACAATGTCTAAATTTCAAACATGAAAGTACTGAGTTATGTCATGTAGCTGCTTCTGACACAGTGCAATACTGGAAAAGAAACATAACACATCAAGCAGAATCTGATTCTCCTGATTATTTCATGTGGTTTTATTCAAGAGTAAAGTTGAGTCTGTGTTTACAGACTAGGTTTGAGATGGTGAATAGATAGAACTGATAATCCCCGTGCGACCGGCTAACGACGGTCTGGGGAGAATTTGGGTGTATCATCTCTCTAGCTGGTGTATCTGTACATGCAGGTAAATGGGTGTATCATATTCGTAAAATGCAGACCTTTTAACAATCTATCAGGCCGGTGGTTACTTAATTTGCAAAAATTCACCTTTCAGAAAGAAAACGTGTATTTTTGCTAAAATTAGAAGACAAGACACAGGATGGGGCTGCATTGGGCTAAATAGGCCTATATAAATTATAATGTTTATTATTATTAGGGAACCAGCTGTGTGCCCGGCCGCAAAAAATATATGAGCAATGTTATCTTTAAAAATGCAAATACATGTATTTCACTTTGACTATTAAGAGCATAAATCGGAGGGAAAGATGAAAACAAACGATATTAATTTTATGTGCTTGAAAACTTGACTTTTCTAATCGATGTTTTGTGGAGTTCATCGGCATGAGAAACTTTCTTTATATAGTTACAAACCAAAGCATGATTATGATCGATGCCCTATAGGAAGTGCAACTAAATCGTTCGGAAAACCATGCTTAAAGTATAAACCAACTGCAATTATGTACGAACATGTAAAGACATGGCACCTAACCGAAGATAGGCCTATACTCCTCCTATAGAATGCATTCGATATTATGAACTTCACATGATTGTTGGTAAATAATATAGTAGGCCTATATCATTCATAGTAAACAAAAATTAAACACCCATTTGGTTTCATTCAAAATCTAATTGTTATGGGTCACAAGTCCCCTTGAAGTTGACGAGCATGTCATAGAACGTATACCGAGACACACAACTTTGCATGAGATTCCTTGCAAAATCTGATGGGTATATAGGCCAATATAGTTTTCAAGTTTACTGTTAATACAGGATATGCAATTTTCGCCCATTTTGACGCTAAAATACTACACATTTTAAACAAATAATTATAAAAAAACGCAAAAATGGCCCTATAATAATAGGTATGGGGTTTGGCTACGTCAGCGGCCCCCGCCCGCCCCCGTCGTAGGCCTTAATACACATTTCATTTTGTTGTACCAAGGCTATCATGATTTTAGTTTTTTTTTTTATTCATGCAGCAAAGGATGGGGGCACAAATGGCGGCCCAAGAAAGATTGACACATTTTCTATGAGCATTTTTCGTCGGGGCAGGGGGGGGGGGGCACGGCGGGCTGGTCAATGTCCGGCCCCTGGATCCGCCAAACTTCTTCATGTTTCCCCGAGTCCATGTGATCGCCGCCACCGCACCGCGCCCCTGGTTGACCTTTTTGTGAATTTGTATTCATCTCTGCTTCAGTGTGGGTTTATAATTAATATTTTCAGAGTTAAAGAGCCAAAGAGAGAGAGAGAGAGAGTTAAAGAGTCGGGTTGGGTTTTGCGGCTTCAGCGGTACATCCCCGTCAGTACCAAATCTGAGTCCCCCCCCCCCCGGCCCCTCCGGGTCCCCAGCACGGAACCTCAAGAGTTACATCTCTTAGGTCAATGGGCTGCATGTATATAATAGTGGAGGTACTATGGGAATTGGAAAAGCACCAGACGGGGGCTGATCAAAGATTTCCGAACAATAATAATTATGAATAAGACGCCTTGAAATGTGAAAATCACGCAAATTCCAGGGATTCCCGATTATTATTATTATTGTTATTATTATTATAATCATTAGAAGGGGTCTAGTAGTAGTATTCTAATAGTAGTAGTAGTCCAAAGGGGCGGTGGTCGGGGGGGGGGGGGGCGTTCCCTCTCAATTTTCTTTCAGAGGCGGGGGGGGGGGGGTCGTTCCCGCCGGCAATTTTGAAAAAAGTGCACACAAGAAGCTCTGGAGGGCCCAAGAATGCAGCGTTTAGACTTATTTGCTATAATAGCAAATATTGAGTCTAAGCGCTGCATTCTTGGGCCCTCCAGAGCCTAAAAGTGTGTTACAGTCTTTAGTCAGTATTTGCTATACATTTCATGTGTGCACTTTTTTCAAAATTTCCGGCGGGAACGACCCCCCCCCCCCCCCCCCCTCTAACAGAAAATTGAGGGGGAACGTGCCCCCCCCCCCCGATCGCCGCCCCTCGGACAACTACTACTAGACCCCTACTAACGATTATGATAATAATAAAAAATAATAATAATCGGGGGCCGGAGGGGAGGGGGTGGCTCTGTAAATGGAAATAATAATTCGGGCTAACTCATGTAGGGACAACTCAGCCCGACGACTCCTACTTGGGCATGCATGATGTATAAAGGTGAGCACATTTTGTTGGGGGACCCTCTAAAATTTGAAAATGTGCACCCCTCTTGAGCGACAGGGGGAGGGGGGGGGGCATCTCCCCAAAAAGGTAACATTTACGTGTTTTTACACGTTTTTTTCCCCAGGGGGAGGGGGGGGGCGGGGGAGGCGGGCCCCCCGGATCCGCCACTGGCGATTTAGTGGACGTACACACCCTGATAGCTAGAGTATTACTGTTTATGATTATTGTCACTTAATTCTGCTTCGGAAGCGGCCGCTCGCGCAAATTGAAGGGAATCCCTGGAATTTGCGTGACATTCAAATTTCAGGGCGTCTTATTCATAATTATTATTGTTGGGAAATCTTTGATCAGCCCCCGTCGGATGTTATTCCAATTTCCATAGTACCTCCACTCTTATATATACAGCCTATTGACCTAAGAAATGCTCATGAGGTTCCGTGATGGGGACCCGGAGGGGGGGGGGGGGGGGGTGTACTCAGATTTGGTTTATACTTTCTATCAAATATAGGCATGGTTGCCCGAACGATTTAGTTGCACTTCCTATTGGGCATCGATCATATCATGCTTGGGTTTGTAACTAAAGAAAATGGCTCATCCCGATGAAATCCACAAAACATCGATTAGGATTTTGAACAAGAAAGAAATTACATATCCAGACCGTATGCTGTTCAAAGGCCCATTCTGAACTGAGTGAACTCTAGCTGCCAAGTTTACAAATTTTAAACACAGATAATCAGCGAAAGTCAGAAAAGTCAAGTTTTCAAGCACAATAATATCGTTTGTTTTCAACTTTCCCTCCGATTCATGCTCTTAATAGTCAAAGTGAAATACATGTATTTGCATTTTTAAAGATAACATTGCTCATATATTTTTTGCGGCGAGCACACAGCTGGTTCCCTGATAATATTAAACATTATAATTTATATAGGCCTATTTAGCCCAATGCAGCCCCATCCTGTGTCTTGTCTTCTAATTTTAGCAAAAATACACGTTTTCTTTCTGAAAGGTGAATTTTTGCAAATTAAGTAACCACCGGCCTGATAGATTGTTAAAAGGTCTGCATTTTACGAATATGATACACCCATTTACCTGCATGTACAGATACACCAGCTAGAGAGATGATACACCCAAATTCTCCCCAGACCGTCGTTAGCCGGTCGCACGGGGATTATCAGTTCTATCTATTCACCATCTCAAACCTAGTCTGTAAACACAGACTCAACTTTACTCTTGAATAAAACCACATGAAATAATCAGGAGAATCAGATTCTGCTTGATGTGTTATGTTTCTTTTCCAGTATTGCACTGTGTCAGAAGCAGCTACATGACATAACTCAGTACTTTCATGTTTGAAATTTAGACATTGTTTTTACTCATAATGGCTGTCAAGGGTCTGTGTCTGCAGACTAGCTATAACCAAAGAGAGAACAAAGAGAACAATAGCCGAGCGCGGGCAATGCGTCCGTTGTTTGTAAACAGCTAGAGCTCTGTCTAATAGTATATGCAAAGTCTGGGCACGAATATATGGTACATGCACGCGCGGCCAGCACCAGATTTAAGATCACTCTTCGATTCGACATCGTCACTCGCGGTTACGTTGTCCATAATCTGTTAATTTTTCCTTTTATAACGCGTTTTGAATTTTCGTCGAAATGGCTACGACGAAGAAGAAGAAGACGAGTTCACCGTACGGTCGCCTTCGTTTTTCGGTATCTTCATTTACACAGTTTAATGAGGTTAAATTTATCTTTATTTAACAGCTAAATAAGGATAAATTTATCTTCGTTTAGCTGTTAAATAAAGATAAATTTATCTTCGTTTAGCTGTTAAATGAAGATAAATTTATCTTTGTTTAGCTGTTAAATGAAGATAAATTTATCTTCGTTTAGCTGTTAAATAAAGATAAATTTATCTTCGTTTAGCTGTTAAATGAAGATAAATTTATCTTCGTTTAGCTGTTAAATGAAGATAAATTTATCTTCGTTTAGCTGTTAAATGAAGATAAATTTATCTTCGTTTAGTTTAATGAGGATAAGTTAGAAATGTGGGAGGTAGTGTGTGGAGATGTGAAAGAAAAATCAAGGAATCAGTTTGATGACATTTTGACGAAAAGTGAACAAAAATTCGTTCATTTTGAAAAGATATACTGTTTGTAGTGAATTTATGCTCCATTATAGTGTCAACGAACTTTATGTAATGTTTTGATATTGCCTTGTTGTGCCGACAACTTTTGAGAAATTTACGCTGATAATTTATGCAGTTTTCCTGCGACGTCGTATGTTTCACATTCTTGACACATTTTGGCACCTGCCTTCACATATCTCGTCGCCATGGTTTGTTTTCGTAATGTGACCAATCACAGCTTCCGCTGGTCACGTTTTCGCCACGGAGCTGGGGTTTTGGTCACTTAGCCTGCATGATCTCTTCGCGACTCGACATCTCGTGACTTCAATTCTGACACTTATTTCACTTGGAATACGCGGTTTATTTACATCGCGCCAGTGGTTATTTTCGTGTACTTTCTTCCTGGGCTAGCATATTTTGATTTACGTTTGTGCTAGCCCGAGGTGTTTATATTTACGTTACTTCATTTTCGCCACAACTTTAGAAGAACGCGATCCGCTTCTCGTACTTTAGCCGAGGCCTCCGGTTATTAGATAGTGTTTATATTACCAACTGTTGCCACAACTAGACTCCACTTCTTCAGTCTTCAGTCTAGTATTTTGTATATAGTCGTCGGGGACATTTACTACGAACACTCCCTCTGTTCCCCAACATTTAGGAGTGTCAATTTCTACAATTCTTCTTCAACGTGTTACACTCGACATTGTATATATTGATCAACACACATCGCGATCGCCACTGTCATCTTCATACTACATATATAGGATCACTCTCAAGTTTCTACACAACAAAGGACAGTGGTGAGTAAAAGTCTAGCTCATAGTCATACTCATTATAGTCAGCATAGAATTTTTACAAATCCAAAGCTTGGTCCCAAGCACAGCACATTCTCAAAAGGAAGTCCTTTGTATAGTTATTATAATAGGTCAAATAAAAAATTCTAGATTTCTATGATAAATTTGCTCTCTGTCAATCAAATGCTACGATTACAGTAGCTTTTAACAGTCGTTGCAACTTGTTGTTGGTAACAGGTTTCATGAAACATTGCACAGGTACATGGACACGGAATAATTGGAATCTTCTTCTTCTATGTGCCATATCCTGAGACGTTGGCGACCATGGAGTGCCACAACTCTCTGTCCCATATGTTATGAAGTAATTCATTCTCCCCGAGATCCACAGAATCCTCCTTCTACCTCTACTCCTCCTCCCCTCGATTCTTCCAGTCAGTGCAAGATTTTCCAAACTATTCTTCCGTATAACATAGCCCAAGAAGCTCAGCTGTCGACCTCTTATATTATTCAGAAGCTTTGGTCTTTTTCCTGCCATGGCAAATACTTCATCATTAAAAACTCTTTCTGTCCATGAAAATCTTAGCATCCTTCTCAGGAACCAAACTTCACAACTTTCCAGTCGCTTTCTTAGGTCTGATGTCAGGGTCCAAGCTGCACACCCATACATTAGAACTGGATACACGTAGCAATTAGTGATGACTCTGACGATGATGTCGAAAATCGTCATGTGTTCTCTAGAACATCTAGTCCTAAGCGCACAAGAACTGTGCCTAAATTAACTCTCAAAAAGTCTTTGGACTAAACAAATAAAAACTGTTCCAAAAATGTCTCTCAAAAAGTCAGAGGATGGTTGGACAGTAGTGGGTCAGAATGGCAGAAGTAACACCAGTGCCGACGCTACGCTACCTTCCTCGCAGGTCAACAGCTAACGCCCTTCGAGGCAGAAGCCCAGTCTTCCTTCCTTAAATAACAAAAACGGGAAACCTACAAGAGGTGATGACATTAAGATTGCAATAATAAACTGTCGCAGTATTAAAGATAAATCCGCTTTACTAGCTTCCTTTATTAAGACTGCAAACCCGGACATTCTCATTGGTACTGAATCCTGGCTTGAACCAGAAATAAAGTCTGCAGAGTGCTTTCCTCCTCATCTTCAGATTTTCCGGAAAGACCGAAATTCCCATGGAGGTGGAGTTTTCGTAGGAGTAAACAAGAACATACCCTGCTTCGAGAGAACAGATTTATCTGACAACAGTGACTGCATTGAGAAACTGTGGTGTCAAGCTTCGTTACCAGGAGAAACCTTACTCTTGGGTGGCTTTTATCGTCCTCCTGATACTAAGACTTCCCCACTACTGCAGCTTGATGAAAATATTGCCAAAATAAACAGCTCCTCAAGTTCCCCACTGATTATCTTGGGCAGAGATTTTAACGTTCCAGGAGTTGACTGGTCTAGTGGAAATCAAAGTCAACCAAAAGGCGCTCTCCAAATGGCACTTGCTGATCTGATTTCAAATAACCACCTCACCCAGAAAGTGACTTTTACTACTAGAAGGGACAAGAATGGAACCGAGAACACACTTGACCTTCTTTTGACTACTCATCCTGACTTGGTTAGTGATATTTTATCTCTTCCTGGAATCAGCGATCATTGTATTATCACTGCCAAATTTCACACAAAAGTGAAAGTACCTGCCAAGCCTCCCCGTAATATTCCCCTTTGGAGGAAAGTTAATAATAATGACTTTAAGGAAATTGTTGCAAAACTTGCCAAAGAATTTATTGATCTCCAACCGGACAAAAACTCAGTTGAAGAAAACTGGACTTGGTTAAAAACTCACTTAATGAAGCTGTCACCAAGCATATTCCCCACAAGCTCCTCAAAGGACGAATGCGAGCACCATGGTTTACAAGCAAATTTAAACATCTCTGCAGTAAAAAAAAAAAAAGAAGAGAAGTTTTACAGGCGTGCCAACAAAAGTGGTGAGAAATTGGACTGGGACAAAATTCACCAGAGTACGCAAGCATATTGATCGTTCCATCAGGAGTGAACATAGAACACAGGTTTCTTCTATTTTGGAGAATGGCCACCCTAAAGATTTTTGGAGATATGTGAAATCAAGAAGAACTGATAACACTGGAGTTCAGCCGCTGAAAGCTAACATCAAGCTGTTCACGAATGACAAGGATAAAGCCGAAGTCCTTGCAATCCAATTCCAGAGTGTCTTCACACGTGAGGATTTCTCTCCGTCGTCATTCCCAGTTCTTCCTTTAAGTACATTCCTTGACATGCCGCCCATCACAGTTGACGTTGATGGTGTCAAGAAACTTCTTCTCAATATAAACACAGCCAAAGCAATTGGACCAGACCAAATCAAAAGTCAAGCTTTAAAGATCGCAGCAGAGGAGATTGCTCCCATACTACAGTTTATATTTCAGCATTCATTGGACACCGGAGATCTCCCCCTAGATTGGAGAAAGGCGAATATCACCCCGCTGTTTAAGAAGGGTGCTACTACTGACCCTGCAAACTACCGCCCCGTTTCCTTGACGTGCACATGATGTAAGTTATTGGAGCACATCATAGACAGTAATCTGATGCCATCTCCCCTTCTCTGTCTCTCCCATTTTCCTTTGGACCCCTACCAACTCTCCCTATATTTCTCTCTTCTATCAGTCCTTCGAGCTTGAGCTCTCTTTTCCTTTATCTTTCTGCTCGTATTTCGATTGTGATGCTGCTCCTATTCTACTTTCATATTCACATCTATATCAATACCTGAATTTATTCATGATATGATTCAGAATTGTATTCAAAATTCTTGCTATGTATAAGTCATATAACTGTCTTGTTATGTTTTGTGCTGAAAGCCGGAGGACCGTACCTGACCATAGACTTTTTCTTATAGAGTCTTGACGCCCTTCTGGCTTTCAGCACACGACACCATGTTTTTGTCTTATGTTTTATGTATTACATGTTGTACCAATGGAAAACAAATTTCTGTATTATATTATGGACAATAAAATCTTGAATCTTGAATCTTGATGCGACACTTGGCCAAGCATAACATCCTTAATGGAAATCAACATGCCTTCAGGAAATACAGGTCGTGTGAATCTCAGCTCATCCTCACAACAAATGACCTTGCCAAGAACTTCGACAAAAATATCATCACAGACATGGCAGTGCTTGATTTTTCAAAGGCCTTTGATGTCATCCCGCACCAACGTATCCTCATGAAATTAGACTATTATGGTATTCGATCAAATAATAAGAGATGGATATCTAGTTTCCTGACAAAATGACTGCAACGTGTCTGTGTAAATGGACAATGTTCCGAGTGGTTACCAGTCCTCAGTGGCACTCCACAGGGTACGGTATTAGACCCTCACCTTTTTCTACTCCACATCAATGACATTCATGAAAAGTTTACCAGTACAACACGACTCTTTGCCGATGATTGTCTAATTTACCGTCCCATTAAATCTGCTGAAGATGAGAAAGCTCTTCAACAAGCCCTAGATACTATGGTCCAGTGGTCCAAGACTTGGGGCATGCATTTCAATCCCTCTAAATGCAAAACCATGCGTGTTTCAAGAAATAGAAAACCGGGTACTACATCCTACAAAATCCTTGATGTTACCCTAGAGGAAACGAACCAGACCCTATACCTTGGCATCAATATCCAGAAAGGCCTACGCTGGAATAGCAAGACTCATTACGCAACCGGTAAAGCCTCACGGGTCCTTAACTTCCTAAGGCGCAACTTCCATCACTGCTCATCTAATGGTAAAGAAAAGTTGTATCTTTCTCTTGTACTTCCACACCTTGACTACGCCACTGCAGCATGGGACCTTATACAGCCAAAAACACCTATGCTGTCGAGAAAGTTCAACGTCAGGCTGCGCGTTTTGTCACCAATACTTACGGATGGGACACCAGTGTCACCAAGCTACTCAACCAACTCAAACGGGGATCTCTTAAAGACAGAATGGAAGCACACCGTCCTACCTGCCTCTTCAAAATGATCAAGGGACAACTCGACATCGACTTCCAATCTCACACCAACCCTAAGCCAGCCGACGTAGACGAGGACACTCCAACCAATTTGAAATTCGCCACACCAACACGGACATCTATACCAAATCATATTTCCCAAGGACTGTAAAGACATGGAACAACCTACAGTGTACAACAAGCAACCATCGACCAAACTTCCCCGCTTTCATTTCAAAATGCAGTTACTAAAGAACTTTTTTCCAAAATGTAATCGTCCACTCTCCACCACCTCCAGTCAAAACTCTTCTTTGGAGTATTTAGGAGGAAAAGAATCCAATTGAGTACGCGGATTCTCGTTTTCATTTTCAGCTTCTTATTCTTTAGGATGTTTTCTAACTTGGAGAAAGTTGATTTTGCAAGTGCAATCCTTCTCTTGGTTTCTTGCTCGCCTCTTGCATCGTCTATAATTGTAGTCCCGAGGTAATTAACAGAGGTGGCTTACTTTATTTGATTGTTGTTGATCTTAAGAGAGCATGGTATTTACCACAATAAATCAATGTATCTACCTATTATTTGCTAGTTTATCCAAACTACGCCACCTTCGAGAACACTCTAAAAAGTCACATTCGCGCATGCCCAGACCCCCCTGTATATCGCCTTCCTATAATGCACGTGCGCCACGCACGCCCGCCAAACATCCTCTTTTCATTCTCGCCCACCGAGAGTTACTACGTTTTATAGCTGAGTCACTTTAAATCAAGGATTTTATCCTTTTTTGCGATTAGTGTTGCTCTTTTACGTTTTGAATACCGTTCTCATATTAATTGCAGTTAATTTTATGGGGCGGGTTCCCTAGTCACATTTTTATTTTTGCGGAAATTTGAGATTCATTTCTGCACCGCTATTTTCTTTCTTTCACGACCGTAAATACAGGCCTCGTTACGCCGCTGGTTAGGGCGTTGGGTCTGGGTGTTTCGGCCCTTGGTTGGGTGGCGAGTAATTTATTCATCGCCTTTGTTCCAACTTAGTTTCGTTTCACTTCGTGGTTCACTGCTTCAGCGGTGCGGCCTTTTGTTCTGTTCGTGATTGTTGGATTTATTTTTCGTGCATGCGTTGGGGTTAGTTTGATATAAAAACAATTTATTTGAAACTGTTGGCTAGAAAAATTGGTGAGCGGGGAGTTTGTTAATCTCGCTCGCTTCTTTTGGCTGGCGTTTCTCTTTGTTTACTTGCATTTTATTTGAAACTGTTGGTTGGATATTTAGGTGAGCGGGGAGTTTGTGAATCTCGCTCGCTCCTTTTGTCTGGCGTTTCTCTTTGTTTACTTGCATTTTATTTGAAACTGTTGGCTGGATAATTTGGTGAGCGGGGAGTTTGTTAATCTCGCTCGCTTCTTATGTCTGGTGTTTCGTTTTGTTTCTTTTTTGTGTATTCAGGTTCGCGATGGATGCGGCGGAGCCTGGTACTCGTGTTTCTCCCCCAGCTGGTGCAGTTGCGGGAGGGGAGATGCCGAATCTGATGTTTGAGCAGCCGACCGCTCATTCATACAGTGTGGCGGCAGGTATGTTAGGGAGCGCTGTCTCCCGGACAGGTTCGTTTTTGCCGGCTCGACTTCTGTCGGGCTCGGTAAGACAGCCATTGTTGGGGCCCGTGGTCCCAGCAAGGGGGCGATCGGTTTACCGATCGTTAGCCCCCACCGCACGATAGAGAAGAGCGTCATTGGTCTGCCGGCCTCTGATGTTCAGGCTCTGGGTTCGAGTGTCGCCATTGCGGCCACTGACACTCGGACCCGGGGGAAGGGCGTCGCCATTGCGGCCACTGACACCCGGACCCCGTTCACTGGCTTTGCTCCCGCCAGTGGCTCGTGCAATACCGTGAGTGATTCCGCAGTCTTCGAGACTACCTTGAACACTCAGGAGCCGGCCTCCTCCCGTCTCCGACGGGGGAAGAGTCGTAAGAGACTGTCTGACCCTCCTGTCATGGGTACGTCCGACAGTACTCCGGTGGGGAATTTTTTGCCGACGGTTCCCGTCCGTAAAAAGTCCCGCCTCGTAACAGCGGTTACGAAGTCGAAGTCTAAGCCAAAGGGGAAGAGAAGTGGGGTCTCTGCGAAGGCTCCCGCTCCCTCCCCTTCGGTTGATCAGTCGGAACTTCTTCAATACTTGAAGATGTTCGCGGAGAAGAGTGGGTGGGCGTTGCCCCCTGACTCAGTCCAGTCTGTGGATACTGAGCCGGTTTTTGCTGATCCGTCGGTCGGAGACGAGACTTTCCCGGATCAGTTAGGTCCTTCGGTTCATTCCGGATATCCGGATCGTTGCGGTCCCGGTTTACCGGCTCCGGACGTCGGGTTAACAAGTAGGGTTGCCGGACCGGCCGGTCTGGCCCCCGGTTCTCGTCCTCCGGTGTTTGTAGGCGTTCCGCCTAGGTACGAGCAGTCTCAGCAGTTGCCGGCTTCCTTGGCTCGTGCGGTTCCTCACATCCCGGCGGCGCTTGGCGCCCCTCCCGTGGTGGAGTACGAGCAGTCTCGGCAGTTGCCGGCTCACTTGGCTCGTGCGAATCTGATTCGGAAACGGTGGCTAGTATGTGTCCCCAGGCACAGCGGGGGTTGGCGGCTGACGCCCAGGCGTTGCTGGCCAAGTATCTTTCTGGGACTTATGCTCCGACCCAGTCGGAAGGAGTCCAGGCTACGAGGTTCTTTCGCTCAGATACTCCCGCGAGGGGGATACCGCTTACGGAGGATTTTAAGGCGGCTTATGCTGCGGCTGCAGCTTCGGCTCAGCCGACTGGGCTTATTCGCAAAGACTTTGCTTTTAGGGCCCCGGATACTCTGGCGTTTTTTGACGCCAAGTCTTTTTCCCCGGATTTGACACATTTGGCAGGCAGGCTGGGTGTCAACTTTAAGAGTCGCTCTTTTCAGTTGTTGGATAAGCCAGTTAAGACTTGTGAGGCGCAGACCAGGTCAGGCTTAAGGTTGACGGCCTACCTGGGTTCGCTGTTGTCCTTAAGAGTCAGGGCTCGGGAGCTGTTAGTCTCCGAGGCCGACGAGATGATTTTAGATGAGGTGTTGTTGGCCGTTACTGGGGCGCTCTGGACTCAGCTCTCTGTTGGAGCTGCTTTGGCTACGAACCTCCGGAGGGAGTTCGCCCTTTCGTCTTTGGGTGTCCTCAAAAGGGACGTGCCAGCTTTGTTGGCGGGAGTGCCCTCGTCGGAGGGACACCTCTTCGGAGGGCAGTTCGCTGCTATTTTGCAGCGTGAATTGGATGCTCGGAAACAGGCGGCGGAGATAGCGAAGCAACTCCGTCCGCTACGAGCGCCCCAGCCGCCTAAGCAGAAGGCGAACAGGCCGTTTCAGCGTAGGTTTGTGCAGGCGCCTCCTCGGGTGTCGGCCCCGGTTGTTCCACAACCAAGGGGTGGTCTTTGGCAGTCTCGTGGGAGAGCCTCCGTCAGAGGAAGAGGGAGGCGTCAGGTCCGCGGCAGGGCTCCGGCTCGGCCCAGACAGTCCTTTTGATGCGGCGCCCCGAGCCAGGGATCACGTGGTCGGCGGACGGCTTCGGTTCTTTCTTTCCGCTTGGAAAGCAGTAACCGACGACGCATTCGTGCGCTCCGTCGTGCGAGGAGGATTTTACATCACGCTCGTAGAGCCCCTCCCGCACGGCGTGATTCGTATCCGTCCGCCGGCCTTATCCGCCCTTTTTCAACAGCATATCTCGGCCGAGATTCAGATGCTGTTGGAGAAGGATGCCATAGAGAGGGTGAGGGACCATCCACATCTGTGTCTCTCCCCTATCTTCGTGATCCCCAAGCGCTCGGGGAAACTCCGTGTGATCCTGAACATGAAACGAATCAATACTTTCATGCCCACGATTCACTTTCGGATGGAGACCTTGGCCTCCATTCTTCCATCGATCGAGCGGACGGACTGAGCCGTCTCGCTCGATCTCCGGGATGCATATTTCCATATTCCCATTCATCCCGCTTCTCGGGACCTTCTGGGTTTTGCGTTTGAGGGCGAAACCTTCCGGTTTCGCGCTCTACCATTCGGCCTCAGGCCGGCCCCTCGGGTTTTCACCCGTGTGGTGACAGCGCTGGCCGGATTTCTGAGAAATCAAGGCCTGCGTCTGTTCGTCTATCTAGACGATTGGCTCCTGCTAGCGAGTTCGGAGGCGGATCTTCGGATTCAGTTGCGGCTGTTGCTCCAGACCACTCAGGAGCTGGGCTTCCTGATCAATTGGGAGAAGTCAGAGTTGTCTCCCACCCGTACCCCAGTGTACTTGGGTGCGGAGATCGACATCCCCAATCAGGTTGCCCATCCCAGCCGCGACAGGATCCGGACGATTACGTTGGCTGCCAGGTCCCTCCGGCTGGCTCGCAGGGTGCGGGCCAAACGCTTCCTGCAGTTCTTGGGATACCTTGCCAGTTTGGTGGAGGTATTCCCGGACTGCAGGCTTCGCATGCGGCCCTTCCAGAGGCACCTGCTCAGGTATTTCACACCCAGTGTCGATCCTCTCAATACGTGGGTCCCACTGTCGAAAGAGATCGTTCGGCTGCTCGTTCCTTGGGCGAGTGTGTCTTACCTGGCGCAGGGCAAACCTCTGCGGACTCCTCTGCCTTCGGTGTCCCTTTCGTCAGATGCCTCCCTGCTGGGCTGGGGAGGGCACTGCGAGGGCGAGATGGTGTCGGGGGATTGGAGTCATTTGGGCACCACCCCCCACATCAATGTGCTGGAGCTCATGGCGGCGTTCATGTCGCTCCAGCATTTCAGACGGAGGTGTGTGGGTCGGTCGGTGTTACTCCTCACGGACAACACGACAGTGGCGGCTTACATAAATCGGCAAGGTGGGACGCGTTCGGCCTCGCTGAACGCTCTCGCGGCTCAGCTTTGGGGGTGGTGTCGGGACAACAAGATCGTAACGATTGCCTCCTACATTCCGGAGGAGGAAAACCTCATTGCAGATTTTCTGTCGAGGGGCAAGTGTCTTCCGTCGGAATGGTCGCTGAATCTCGAGGTGTTCGACCATCTCCGGGTGGCGTGGGACCCTCTCGAGATCGATTTATTCGCCAACACGTTCAACCATCGCCTCCCGATGTACTGCTCGAGGATACAGGATCCAGAAGCTTGGGCTCTGGATGCCTTCTCCCTACACTGGGGTCAGTTTCGGAGTTACGCCTTTCCTCCTTTCCATCTGATCCCTCAAGTCTTGAGGAAGATCAGGGAGGATCGGGCATGGGTTTTGTTGGTGGCGCCGCGGTGGCCCAGAAGGTCGTGGTTCCCACTACTTCTGTCGCTTCTGGACGGCGCGCCTTTCCCTCTTCCTCTGAGGCCGGACATAGTGTTCCAGCCTCTGTCAGGGATCCAGCATCAACGGTCAGCGCTGCTGGCTCTGACCGCCTGGCCGTTGTCGGGGCAGATGCTAGGGCATCGGGGCTCTCAGAGAGAGCTTCTCGATTCATAGTACAGAGTCGTAGGAACTCCACGCGGACTCTGTACAATTCACTTTTGGAGCCTTTCTCCATTTGGTGTGGGGACCTCGGGGTATCACCGCGTACGGCGTCGGTAGGGGTAGTGGCGGATTTCTTGATTTCGCTATTCGACAAGGGTAGAGCCCTGTCTACTATCCGTGGGTACCGATCGGCCATCGCCGCGATTCACGTCGGGTTTGCGGACGGTTCTGGAGTTTCCAACTCACATTTTTTATCGAAGCTTCTTCGTTCCTTTTTTCTCCAGCGGCCAGCTAATCCCAAATTGGCTCCTACGTGGAGTCTTCCGACGGTTTTAGGCGCTTTGGCAAAGCCTCCTTTTGAGCCGTTGGCCAAAGCGTCGTTGATTCACTTGACAGTGAAGACTGTGTTTCTCATGGCTATTGCTTCGGGTCAGCGTAGGAGTACGCTTCATGCGTTGTCGACCGCCCCTGGCCACATTAGGTGGGAGAGGCGGGGTGTTAGGCTGGTTCCACGTCCATCTTTCATTGCAAAGAACCAGTCGGCGTCCTCCGGACCGGTGGAGGTTTTCCTTAGTCCCCTTTCGGGATTCTCCTCGGTTGCGGAGGACAAGGTTTGGTATCCCGTCAGGGCACTGAAATGGTACCTCGATAGAACTAAGGTTCATCGCAAGGACGACCAGTTGTTCTTAATCTCGCGGGAGCCTTTCTCGCCTGCGTCGCGGGAATCCATTTCTCGGTGGATAGTCGACGCTATTCAGGCGGCAGGTCCTGAGGCCCTACTCACAGAGGGCAGAGCTCGGGCTCATGATACGAGGAGTATTAGTACTTCCTGGGCGCTGTTCCAGGGGGTAGGTGTAGAAGACATTCTGAAGGCCGCCTTTTGGAGGTCGTCTAATTCCTTCACGGCTTTTTATCTCAGGGACGTCCCCTCTGGGGAAGAGCTGTTTGCTACCACGTCCCTGCGGGCGGCTTCGGCTGCCATCCCCCAGTAATCTTCCCTTTGTTGTTCGGGACATGCCTCCCGGTTCGTGTATGTGCTGGTCTAGCAAATAATAGGTAGATACATTGATTTATTGTGGTAAATCAGAAAAATCAGAACTGATTTTATTATTTACTATATAAATCTATGTATCTACCTATGTCCCTCCCTCCGTCCCCTTTCCTTGCGGGCAACATGTCCGAGGCTTGTCTTTGGTGGCTCGTGAAAGAGGATGTTTGGCGGGCGTGCGTGGCGCACGTGCATTATGGGAAGGCGATATACAGGGGGGTCTGGGCATGCGCGAATGTGACTTTTTAGAGTGTTCTCGAAGGTGGCGTAGTTTGGATAAACTAGCAAATAATAGGTAGATACATAGATTTATATAGTAAATAATAAAATCAGTTCTGATTTTCTGATTCCTCCCTTCTTTGAAATTACCATGCATTCCGTTTTCTTGTAATTTAATGATAATTCCCTCTTGTCACTTTCTCTGAAGACAACATCCAAAAGTCGATGCAGGTCCTTCTCTGATTCTGCGATTAATATAGTATCATCCGCATAACATATGTTTGTGATATTATGTCCTCCTACCTTCAATCCTCTTTCCTGTTCTAGGTTTCTAAGTATCAACTCACTGTAATAATTTAAGAGATCTGGAGACATGACACATCCTTGCCGAACCCCCTCTTAATGTTGATGTAGTCACTTAATTCTGTTTCCACCCTAACACATGCTGTTTACTCCCAATACAGATTTTGCAGTAACTTTATATCCTTTGTGTCTAGTCCAATCTTGGTTAAGTCTTGAAATAACTGATCGTGTCTTACTTTATCGAAGGCTTTTGTATAATCGATGAAACACGGGAAGACGTCTTTCTGCATTTCTACAGCCCTTTTAGCTATAGACCGCAGAACAAAAACAGCATTTCTAGTTCCGGCATCCTTGACAAAACCAAACTGCACATTACTGATTTCTGGAGTGAGGTGATTCCTTGCTCTTTGAAGTAGAACTCGCAAGAAGATCTTTGTAATATGGCTCATGAGGCTGATGATTCTATGTTGCCCGCATTCCACTGCTCCAGGTTTCTTGGGAAGTGTATTAAATATCGATTTTCACAGGTCATCTGGAAACTTGCATCATCATAGATCTCATTGATGACTTTAGTTTGTTTCATGACACCATAGTTCTCCAATGCTTCAACCATCTCCATTACTACTCCATCAGGACCAGCAGCTTTGTTCCTCGTCATCATATTGATCGCAGACCTCACTTCTGAGAGCAGAATCCTAGGTCCTTCAATAGATCCTGCACAGTGTGGAGGTTCTTTTCTTACATCGTCAAAAAGCTCGCCAATGTACTCAGTCGATCTGTTCAGTATCTTTTCCTTTTCAACCAGTACTGATCCATCCCTTGCCTTGATGCATCCCGACTTGGAGCTCCGAAGTTTCTTTCCAGAAAGGTAATTTACCTTCTTAAAAACCCTGGGATCGTTTGCATTAAAACTTCTTTCTATCTCGGCGCACTGTTTGTTCAGCCATTCCTCTTTAGCTTTTGTGCAGTGGTCGTGAATTTCTCTGTCCAACTCTCTGTATTGACTTCCATCTCTGTCCTTGATCTTCTGCCTTTTACTCATCTTTGCTAAAAAATCTCCTCCGTCATCCATCTCTGTTTACTTTTTTTTTTTCTTTTAGGTAATGTCTCTTCAGCTGTTTCTACAAGAATGTCCCTCATTGATTCCCAAGTGACTTTCTCTCCGTGGTCGGTGAGACTATCAAATCTGTTTTGCATTTGACAGTATATCGGAGGCGAACATCACGATTCTGTAGCTGTTCAAAATCTACCTTCTGGATTGACTTGGCTTTTGTCATCTTCTTTAGCTTACATTGCAGAGTTGCCACAACAGGAATGTGATCACTCCTACAGTCTGTACCCGGATATGATTTAGCTTGTTTTACAGCTCTTTTAAACCGTTCATTTATTGTGATGTAATCAATCTGATTTCTTGCACGATCCCCAGGGTTTTTCAAGTATATATCCTTCTTGGATGTTCCTTGAACCATGTATTGACAATGACATTTCCTTTGGCCTCGCACCACTCTACCCATCTGTTACCCCTTTCATTTCTGTCTCCAATACCATATGGCCCTACTGTTCTATCATATCTGCCTCTTCCCACCTTGGCGTTCATGTCTCCCATGGCGATTACAAGTTCATTTGATTTACATTGTGATTTGGCTGCCCGTAATTGCTCATAAAAAATGTCAATATCTTCATCTGTGCTTTCCGCTATAGGTGCATAGATCACTATTATTGCCATGTTGAGAGGTTTCCCTTGTAATTTGACCAACAAGACTCTGTCGCTGAATGCCCAAAAGCCCAGAACACAGTGAGCCGTGAATGGATCCAGAAGCACCCCTACACCTCTTTCATGTCTAACTGTAATCCCTCCTGAATTACCAAATGTAATAAGGATGCTCGAAAATTAAGCCATACATTTCCATACTTTCTTCATCATTTTAAAGACAGGCTTGTTTTGTTTGTCTCATGGACTTTTCTTAGATATTTTAGTCACTCGGGTTATGGTTTTTGTGTTCAAGGCCTAATAGGGTATCTCTTTTTTCCAACGTTTTTTCACAACTCGGTAGGGTCGAAGGACTTATACTGAAATTGTCACACATTTCACTCGCAACACTTGACGGCTCAAAGTTATTGAAACCATCTACGTCGGTGATAAACAAAAAAGAGTGTGGCGGTCCGAATGTAGCTTTTGGGTACCCCCCCCCCCCCCCCCACCCCCATCCCAAGGTCGGGTCCAAGAAAGCAGCAGCTTTTTGTCAATATGAAGTCGTACATGTATGACTGCAAATCGGGACAAGCCAGTCTTTACAGATTTGGAATAAACAGAGAATATTTTCTTTTAAAAGGGTGTCCATATACCGGTGTGTTGTTTCAGTCAGTAGAGCGTCCGCCTCACAACCGCGAGGTCTTTGGTTCGAACCCCGGCTGCGTCATACCAAAATATGTTGTTTGGCGTTTAACAATAAGGGATAGAGCAACGTCTATCTGGCGCTGCTCAGTGGCTGCCGGGCTCACGCTCAATTGGGCAAAAAGTTTTTTTTTTTTCGATTTAACTTTATAAAATTTGGAGTGGACTTTAAAAAGATTATTATTATTATTATTATTATTATTATTATTATTATTATTATTATATGATTTAAGCGGGAAAAACGTAATTTTTGTTTGTAATGTTCAGTAATAATCTCTGGCAACGAAATTTCGTGCATAAGGTAGATGGGTTGAAACCGACCTGAGTTAGGTTTCTGTTTTGAGGTGCTCTGACAGATACGGGCAGGGCTACAAGCTTTTCTAGAATAGCCTAAACTTAAGGGGGTCAAATCGTACGGATAGTGAAGGGTTGTTTTTTGGAGAGAAGCTCCCAGATTAGTTGGTGCAAGGTGATGAAGTTCAAGTACCAATCTAGTTGTAGAACCGATCAGAATCATCTACAGATGCGAAAGTTACTTGTTGTTACTTTACTATTTTCTTCCTCAAATTAATTTCTTTCCTACATGTCTTTAAATAATAAATCTTACAGATAACCCAGCACCATTTCTTCAGGAAGGCGAATCACATTTCATCTCCTTACCAACCACCACTACAACACGATTTTATGACGCAACCTTGCTACAAACAAACGCTACGAATGGATTTCAAGTTGTGTTCCAGTCTATATATATATATTCTGGTGTTAAAGTCGAAATAGGGTCTGGTAACGATCCGTCTGACATACAGTCTGTCATCACGACTTTCAATGGAAGAATATCCATCGCCCCCGAGGATGTCTATGTAGATACAAATGAGATGTGGTTTGCTGCCATAGCAGGAACGAGTAACTCTAGGCTTCAAATGGACGTGCGGATATTTGCTAATGATTTATCAAGTGAGTGAGCTAGTGTGGGATTAATATTCTTTTAAAATATCGCTGGAATCTAAAACTCTGTGTGTCGAAGCAATGATAACTGGTATATTTCCAGTTACAAAAGAAAGCTGAATTATGCAACACCTGTCGACTGATGAAGATAAACCATGTTTCCAGTTTTACCAGAAATAATATTATTGAGAAGGTGAATTTAACCCGCCTAATTGCTAAAAGTAATCAAAGAAAACATAGTGGAATCAATTGTAAGATTTCCAAGCATTTTGACCTACTCATATGTCACTTTTTTTCTCTATCTTCTTCTATATTCTACTAGCCGTATTTGCTTGTTCGAGATCAAACAGAAACGTGTCACGGGCTGTCGTGTGCGATAGACTTTACCAGTGCGATCGTTACGAGGACGAATTAAAATGCGGTAAGTCCAAGAAAAACGGATATTTGGTAATGCGTTCCTTAAAACTATGACAGTTTTTTGTTATAGTTATGAATTTGTAGCATATATTGATAATAACCTAATGTCTCTTCTGACATTTTCAATATGTCTTGTTACTTTGTTATGGCGTGCGCTATCAAATGAGATGCGAATGCTTTCTTCCTACATATGACACATCAATGACAGAGCTCCCGGAAGAGAATACAGAGCTTTGTCCCAAGCGTGGAACATTGTCAATAGAAAGTCCTTTGTTTGGTTATTTTGAAAGGTCAATTTTAGTTTCTAATGAACAGGCTAGTTAACTTGTTATTAATAACAAATTTTAGATTTCTATGCTAAATTTGCTTTCTGTCAATCAAATACCACGATTTCTGTAGCTTTTAACAGTTGTTGCAACTTGTTGTTGGTAACAGGTTTCATGAAACATTGCACAGGTACACGGACACGGAATAATTGGAATAAGGATGCTGAAATATTAAGCCATACACTTCGCATTCTCTTACATTCTTGTCAACTGTTTCATGAAATTGTGAAGTTCATGAGTGTCTTGTAATTTTATTGGTGAACTCTCTTCATCATTTCAAAGACAGATTTGTTTTGGTTTTCTCATGGACTTTTCTTGATATTTTAGTCACTTGAATTATGGTTTTTGTGGTCAAGGCCTATTAGGGTATCCCTTTTTTCAACGTTTTTTCACAACTCGGTCGGGTCGAGGGACCTATCCTGAAATTGTCACAAATTTCACTCACAAGACTTGACCCCTCAATGTTATTAAGACCATCTAGGTCTTTAAATAAAAATGTAGCAGTCTGAGTGTAGCTGTCGGTTCTAGGATACCTACCCCTGGACATCCACCCTCCGGACAACCACCCCGGTCAACTACCCCCTAGAACAACTTTCCCCTAGGGCAACCATCCTCTAGGACGACTTTCCCCCTCACAACTGCCCCCAGACAAATACCCCCTAAAACAATCATTGTCTAGGACAACTACCCCCCGGACAACTATCATAGGGGTAGTTGTCCGGGGGTAGTTTTCCGGGGGTAGTTGTCCTGGAGGTAGTTGTCTGGGGATAGTTATCCGGGGGTAGTTGTCCTGGGGGTAGTCGTCCTAGAGGATGGTTTCCCTAGCGGGTAGTTGTCCTAGGGGGTAGGTGACTGGGGGTGGTTATCCGGGGGACGGATGTCCAGGGACTCCAGGGGGTAGGTGTCCGGATACGGTAGCTGTCGGGTTACCCCCCCCCCCCCCTGAACCCCAAAGTTGGGTCAAGGCACCAGATTTGTTGTCACTAGGTACTTTTAGATTTGCACGACGAGAACGTGGACTGCTATGCGTGACATTCTTTTAAGGCACTGCCGGGCACTGCCAGTGCCGTAAAAGGACGTCATATTGCCTTAAAAGGATGTCACGCATGGCAGTCTACGTTCTCGTCGTGCAAATCTAAAAGTCCATAATATGAAGTCATATTTCTGCATATCAGGACAAGCCAGTCTTTATAAATTTGGAATAAACAGATAATTTTTTATTTTGAATGGTGTCCAAATGATTTAAGTGGGAAAATGTAATGTTCACTAATAATCTCTGGCAACGAAATTGTGTGCATAAGGTAGATGGGTTAAAACCCACCTGAGTTTTTTGAGAGAAGTTTCCAGAATAATCGGTGCATTGATGCAAGGTAATGAAGTTTAAGTACCAATCTAGTTGTAGAACTGATCAGAATCATCTACAGATGCGAAATGTATTTGTTGTTATTTTCCTTTTTTCTTCTTTATACTAATTTCTTTCCTACATGTCTTTAAATTAAAATATCTTTACAGATAACTCAGCACCATTTCTTCAGGAAGGCGAATCACATTTCATCTCCTTACCAACCACCACTACAACACGATTTTATGACGCAACCTTGCTACAAACAAACGCTACGAATGGATTTCAAGTTGTGTTCCAGTCTTTGAATCTCTTCTATGATGATAAGATCGAAATAGGGAGTGGTAACGATCCGTCTGACATACAGTCTGTCATCACGACTTTCAATGGAGTAATATATATCGCCCCCGAGGATGTCTATGTTGATACAAATGAGATGTGGCTTGCTGCCATAGCAGGAAAGAGTATCTCTAGGCTTGAAATGGACGTGCGGATATTTGCTAATGATTTATCAAGTGAGTGAGCTAGTGTGGGATTAAAGTTCTTTTAAAATATTGCTGGAATCTAAAACTCTGTGTATCGAAGCAATGATAACTGGTATCTTTCCAGTCAAAAAATAGCTGAATTATTCAAAACCTGTCGACTGATGAAGGTAAACTATGTTTACAGTTTTACCAGAAATAATAATATTAATAAGGTGTATTTAACGCGTATTATTACTACAAGTAATTTTTAAAAAACATAGTGGAATCAATTGTAAGATTTCCATGCATTTTGACCTACTCATATGTCACTTTTTTTCTCTATCTTCTTCTATATTCTACTAGCCGTATTTGCTTGTTCGAGATCAAACAGAAACGTGTCACGGGCTGTCGTGTGTGATGGACTTTACCAATGCGATCGTTACGAGGACGAAGTACCATGCGGTAAGTCCAAGATAAACGGATATTTGGTAATGCGTTCCTTAAAACTATGACAGTTTTTTGTTATTGTTATGAATTTGTAGCATATATTAATAATAACCTAATGTCTCTTCTGACATTTTCAATATGTCTTGTTACTTATGTTAAGGCGTGCGCTATCAAATGAGATGCGAATACTTTCTTCCTACATATGACACATCAATGACAGAGCTACCGGAAGACAATCAAAAGCTTTGTCCCAAGCGTGGAACATTGTCAATAGAAAGTTCTTTGTTTGGTTATTTTGAAAGGTCAATTTTAGTTTCTAATGAACAGGCTAGTTAACTTGTTATTAATAACAAATTTAAGATTTCTATGATAAATTTGCTCTCTCTCAATCAAATACCACGATTTCTGTAGCTTTTAACAGTTGTTGCAACTTGTTGTTGGTAACAGGTTTCATGAAACATTGCACAGGTACACGGACACGGAATAATTGGAATAAGGATGCTGAAATATTAAACCATACATTGCGCATTCTCTCACATTCTTGTCCACTGTTTCATGAAATTGTGAAGTTCATGAGTGTCTTGCAATTCTAAGGGTGAACTTTCTTCATCATTTTAAAGACAGATTTGTTTTGGTTTTCTCATGGACTTTTCTTGATATTTTAGTCACCTGAATTATGGTATTTGTGGTCAAGGCCTAATAGGGTATCCTTTTTTTCAATGTCTTTTCACAACTCGGTAGGGGCGAGGGACTTATCCTGAAATTGTCAGAAATTTCACTCACACGACTTGACCCCTCAAAGTTATTGAGAGCATCTAGGTCGGTGATAAAAAAAAAGTGTGGCAGTCTGAATGTAGCTGTTGAATAGCCCCCCCCCCCCCCCCCCTCCTCCTCCCGAACCCCAAAGTTGGTTCCAAGCACCAAATTCCTGTCAATATAGTGTCATATGTCTGCAAATCAGGAAGTGCCAGTCTTTACAAAATGTTTCCTTAAAAAATGGTGTCCATATGATTTAAGTGGGAAAATGTATTTTTTGGTTGTAATGTTCAGCAATAATCTCTGGCAAAGATATTTCGTGCATTAGATAGATGGGTTGTAACCGACCTGAGTTTGGTTTCTGTTTTGGGGAGCTCTGAGCCTCTGAAAGATAGAGTCAGGTCGACAAGCTTTTCTAGAATAGCCTAAATGATCTAAGTAACGTAAGGGGTCAAATCGTACGGATAGTGGATGATTGTTTTTTGGGAGAGAAGCTCCCAGATTAGTTGGTGCAAGGTGATGAAGTTCAAGGACCAATCTAGTTGTAGAACTGATCAGAATCATCTACAGATGCGAAAGTTACTTGTTGTTGTTTTTTTTTTTTTTTATAATTAATTAATTTCCTACATGTCTTGAAATAAAAAATCTTACAGATAACTCAGCACCATTTCTTCAGGAAGGCGAATCACATTTCATATCCTTACCAACCACCACTACAACACGATTTTATGACGCAACCTTGCTACAAACAAACGCTACGAATGGATTTCAAGTTGTGTTCCAGTCTTTGAATCTCTTCTATGATGATAAGATCGAAATAGGGAGTGGTAACGATCCGTCTGACATACAGTCTGTCATCACAACTTTCTATGGATATATAACCACCGCTCCCGATGATGTCTATGTAGATACCAATGAGATGTGGATTGCTGCCATAGGAGCAAAGAGGAACTCTTGGCTTAAAATGGACGTGCGGATATTTTCTAATGATTTATCAAGTGAGTGAGCTAGTGTGGGATTAATGTTTTTTTTAAATATCGGTGGAATATAATATTAATAATAATAATAATAATAATAATAGGTATTTCTATAGCGCCGTCTATCTAGAAATTCTATTCCAAGGCGCATTTATTATTACCCCGGCTTTAGCCTAGCTGCCATTACAGCGCTCCAGCATTTCAAGGAATTAATTCCTGTCGGGTACCCATTTACATCACCTGGGTTGAGTTTGGCAAATTTAGATCAATGTATTGCCAAAGGATATTAGTGCCGCGGCTGGACTCGAACCGCGGACCTCAAATTGTGATCGACAGTCCGGCGACGTATCCACTCAACCAAGACACCGCTAAAGCTATGTGTATCTAAGCAATGATAACTGGTATTTTCCAGTTTCAAAAAAGAAGAATTATTAAATACCTGACGACTGATGAAGATAAACCATGTTTCCAGTTTTAACGTGCCTAATCAAAGAAAACCTAGTGTTATCAATTGTAAGATTTCCAAGCATTTTGACCTACTCATATGTCACTTTTTTCGTATATTTTCTTATATTCTACTAGCCGTGTTTCCTTGTTCGAGATCAAACAGAAACGTGTCACGGACTGTCGTGTGTGATGGACTTTACCAATGCGATCGTTACGAGGACGAATTAGAATGCGGTAAGTCCAAGAAAAACAGATATTTGGTACTCCGGTCATTAAACCTATGACAGATTTTTGTTGTAGTTATGAAATTGTAGCATATATTAATAATAACCTAATGCCTCTTCTGATATTTTCAATATGTCTTGTTACTTATGTTATGGCGTGCGCTATCAAATGAGATGCGAATGCTTTCTTCCTACATATGACACATCAATGACAGAGCTCCCGGAAGAGAATCCAAAGCTTGGTCCCAAGCACAGCACATTCTCAAAAGGAAGTCCTTTGTATAGTTATTATAATAGGTCAAATAAAAAATTCTAGATTTCTATGATAAATTTGCTCTCTGTCAATCAAATGCTACGATTACAGTAGCTTTTAACAGTCGTTGCAACTTGTTGTTGGTAACAGGTTTCATGAAACATTGCACAGGTACATGGACACGGAATAATTGGAATCTTCTTCTTCTATGTGCCATATCCTGAGACGTTGGCGACCATGGAGTGCCACAACTCTCTGTCCCATATGTTATGAAGTAATTCATTCTCCCCGAGATCCACAGAATCCTCCTTCTACCTCTACTCCTCCTCCCCTCGATTCTTCCAGTCAGTGCAAGATTTTCCAAACTATTCTTCCGTATAACATAGCCCAAGAAGCTCAGCTGTCGACCTCTTATATTATTCAGAAGCTTTGGTCTTGTTCCTGCCATGGCAAATACCTCATCATTAAAAACTCTTTCTGTCCATGAAAATCTTAGCATCCTTCTCAGGAACCAAACTTCACAACTTTCCAGTCGCTTTCTTAGGTCTGATGTCAGGGTCCAAGCTGCACACCCATACATTAGAACTGGATACACGTAGCAATTAGTGATGACTCTGACGATGATGTCGAAAATCGTCATGTGTTCTCTAGAACATCTAGTCCTAAGCGCACAAGAACTGTGCCTAAATTAACTCTCAAAAAGTCTTTGGACTAAACAAATAAAAACTGTTCCAAAAATGTCTCTCAAAAAGTCAGAGGATGGTTGGACAGTAGTGGGTCAGAATGGCAGAAGTAACACCAGTGCCGACGCTACGCTACCTTCCTCGCAGGTCAACAGCTAACGCCCTTCGAGGCAGAAGCCCAGTCTTCCTTCCTTAATTAACAAAAACGGGAAACCTACAAGAGGTGATGACATTAAGATTGCAATAATAAACTGTCGCAGTATTAAAGATAAATCCGCTTTACTAGCTTCCTTTATTAAGACTGCAAACCCGGACATTCTCATTGGTACTGAATCCTGGCTTGAACCTGAAATAAAGTCTGCAGAGTGCTTTCCTCCTCATCTTCAGCTTTTCCGGAAAGACCGAAATTCCCATGGAGGTGGAGTTTTCGTAGGAGTAAACAAGAACATACCCTGCTTCGAGAGAACAGATTTATCTGACAACAGTGACTGCATTGAGAAACTGTGGTGTCAAGCTTCGTTACCAGGACAAACCTTACTCTTGGGTGGCTTTTATCGTCCTCCTGATACTAAGACTTCCCCACTACTGCAGCTTGATGAAAATATTGCCAAAATAAACAGCTCCTCAAGTTCCCCACTGATTATCTTGGGCGGAGATTTTAACGTTCCAGGAGTTGACTGGTCTAGTGGAAATCAAAGTCAACCAAAAGGCGCTCTCCAAATGGCACTTGCTGATCTGATTTCAAATAACCACCTCACCCAGAAAGTGACTTTTATTACTAGAAGGGACAAGAATGGAACCGAGGACACCCTTGACCTTCTTTTGACTACTCATCCTGACTTGGTTAGTGATATTTTATCTCTTCCTGGAATCAGCGATCATTGTATTATCACTGCCAAATTTCACACAAAAGTGAAAGTACCTGCCAAGCCTCCCCGTAATATTCCCCTTTGGAGGAAAGTTAATAATAATGACTTTAAGGAAATTGTTGCAAAACTTGCCAAAGAATTTATTGATCTCCAACCGGACAAAAACTCAGTTGAAGAAAACTGGACTTGGTTAAAAACTCACTTAATGAAGCTGTCACCAAGCATATTCCCCACAAGCTCCTCAAAGGACGAATGCGAGCACCATGGTTTACAAGCAAATTTAAACATCTCTGCAGTAAAAAAAAAAAAAAGAAGAGAAGTTTTACAGGCGTGCCAACAAAAGTGGTGAGAAATTGGACTGGGAAAAAATTCACCAGAGTACGCAAGCATATTGATCGTTCCATCAGGAGTGAACATAGAACACAGGTTTCTTCTATTTTGGAGAATGGCCACCCTAAAGATTTTTGGAGATATGTGAAATCAAGAAGAACTGATAACACTGGAGTTCAGCCGCTGAAAGCTAACATCAAGCTGTTCACGAATGACAAGGATAAAGCCGAAGTCCTTGCAATCCAATTCCAGAGTGTCTTCACACGTGAGGATTTCTCTCCGTCGTCATTCCCAGTTCTTCCTCCAAGTACATAACTTGGAGAAAGTTGATTTTGCAAGTGCAATCCTTCTCTTGGTTTCTTGCTCGCCTCTTGCATCGTCTATAATTGTAGTCCCGAGGTAATTAACAGAGGTGGCTTACTTTATTTGATTGTTGTTGATCTTAAGAGAGCATGGTATTTACCACAATAAATCAATGTATCTACCTATTATTTTCTTGATCGCTTACGTAATAGATATGGTGTATCAGGTACTGCCTTGAATTGGTTTAAAACCTACTTTATGAATCGTTCACAATCTATTGTCATTAATGACTCATTATCCAAACCTCATGTTCCACTTGAAGGTGTTCCTCAGGGATCCGTCATCGGCCCTTTATCATTTACTCTGTACACTGCACCACTTGAAGATATTATTGAAGCGCATGGTTTAGGCCGAATGATATATGCAGATGACACCCAAGTTTATGTTGTTTTGAAACGTGATTCCGACCATTCTGTTATTACTAAACTTGAAAGATGTATAAATGATATCAAAGCTTGGTCCACTGCTAATGATTTGAAGTTAAATGAGGATAAAACTGAGGTTATACATGTAACATCTCGATTCAGAAAGTCCTCCCATTTACCATCTGTCGAAATTGCTAATGTTCCGATACAACCTGTCAAAAGTGCACGTAACCTTGGTGTCATCTTTGAAAATGATCTTAGGATGGATGATTATATAAAAAATATTTGTCGCTCAGCTTCATATGCCTTGTACAAGATAGGTCGTATTAGAAATTTTCTTGATAAAAAATCTACTGAAACGCTTATACATGCATTTATTACATGCCGTCTTGATCAATGTAACAGCCTTCTTTATGGCCTTCCGGAGTCGCACATTGCAAAACTCCAGAGAATCCAAAACTCTGCTGCCAGGCTTGTAACACGCACGCGTTCTTGTGAACACATCACCCCAGTACTTCGCGAATTGCATTGGTTGCCGGTGACGTACCGCATTATGTACACAATTTTAGTTTTAACTTATAAATGCATTCATGAATTGGCACCAATTTATCTGCAAGAATTAATCGAGGAATACAAACCCTCACGCAATTTACGGTCATCTTCACAATTAAACCTTGTATCTACTTCTGTGTCAACTCTCTCTTATGGTAATCGTTCCTTTCGCAAAGCTTCTGCCGAACTTTGGAACAGATTACCTTTAAATGTAAAAAACTGTCAAACCGTTAACCTATTCAAAACCAGTCTCAAGACACATTTATTCAAAATTGCGTTTGATGATTGATTAACTCTGTTCCCTTTGATGTGTATTCCATATGTATTGTAATTTGTATGTTTATTTGCATTTTTAGTTTTGTATACCGGTAGTACTAAGATGTAATTGTATCAGTCTATTTTGTGTGTATAGCGCTTAGAGACTTCGGTGGTAAGCGCTTTATAAGTAACGTTTTTATTATTATTATTATTAGTTTATCCAAACTACGCCACCTTCGAGAACACTCTAAAAAGTCACATTCGCGCATGCCCAGACCCCCCTGTATATCGCCTTCCTATAATGCACGTGCGCCACGCACGCCCGCCAAACATCCTCTTTTCATTCTCGCCCACCGAGAGTTACTACGTTTTATAGCTGAGTCACTTTAAATCAAGGATTTTATCCTTTTTTGCGATTAGTGTTGCTCTTTTACGTTTTGAATACCGTTCTCATATTAATTGCAGTTAATTTTATGGGGCGGGTTCCCTAGTCACATTTTTATTTTTGCGGAAATTTGAGATTCATTTCTGCACCGCTATTTTCTTTCTTTCACGACCGTAAATACAGGCCTCGTTACGCCGCTGGTTAGGGCGTTGGGTCTGGGTGTTTCGGCCCTTGGTTGGGTGGCGAGTAATTTATTCATCGCCTTTGTTCCAAATTAGTTTCGTTTCACTTCGTGGTTCACTGCTTCAGCGGTGCGGCCTTTTGTTCTGTTCGTGATTGTTGGATTTATTTTTCGTGCATGCGTTGGGGTTAGTTTGATATAAAAACAATTTATTTGAAACTGTTGGCTAGAAAAATTGGTGAGCGGGGAGTTTGTTAATCTCGCTCGCTTCTTTTGGCTGGCGTTTCTCTTTGTTTACTTGCATTTTATTTGAAACTGTTGGTTGGATATTTAGGTGAGCGGGGAGTTTGTGAATCTCGCTCGCTCCTTTTGTCTGGCGTTTCTCTTTGTTTACTTGCATTTTATTTGAAACTGTTGGCTGGATAATTTGGTGAGCGGGGAGTTTGTTAATCTCGCTCGCTTCTTTTGTCTGGTGTTTCGTTTTGTTTCTTTTTTGTGTATTCAGGTTCGCGATGGATGCGGCGGAGCCTGGTACTCGTGTTTCTCCCCCCAGCTGGTGCAGTTGCGGGAGGGGAGATGCCGAATCTGATGTTTGAGCAGCCGACCGCTCATTCATACAGTGTGGCGGCAGGTATGTTAGGGAGCGCTGTCTCCCGGACAGGTTCGTTTTTGCCGGCTCGACTTCTGTCGGGCTCGGTAAGACAGCCATTGTTGGGGCCCGTGGTCCCAGCAAGGGGGCGATCGGTTTACCGATCGTTAGCCCCCACCGCACGATAGAGAAGAGCGTCATTGGTCTGCCGGCCTCTGATGTTCAGGCTCTGGGTTCGAGTGTCGCCATTGCGGCCACTGACACTCGGACCCGGGGGAAGGGTGTCGCCATTGCGGCCACTGACACCCGGACCCCATTCACTGGCTTTGCTCCCGCCAGTGGCTCGTGCAATACCGTGAGTGATTCCGCAGTCTTCGAGACTACCTTGAACACTCAGGAGCCGGCCTCCTCCCGTCTCCGACGGGGGAAGAGTCGTAAGAGACTGTCTGACCCTCCTGTCATGGGTACGTCCGACAGTACTCCGGTGGGGAATTTTTTGCCGACGGTTCCCGTCCGTAAAAAGTCCCGCCTCGTAACAGCGGTTACGAAGTCGAAGTCTAAGCCAAAGGGGAAGAGAAGTGGGGTCTCTGCGAAGGCTCCCGCTCCCTCCCCTTCGGTTGATCAGTCGGAACTTCTTCAATACTTGAAGATGTTCGCGGAGAAGAGTGGGTGGGCGTTGCCCCCTGACTCAGTCCAGTCTGTGGATACTGAGCCGGTTTTTGCCGATCCGTCGGTCGGAGACGAGACTTTCCCGGATCAGTTAGGTCCTTCGGTTCATTCCGGATATCCGGATCGTTGCGGTCCCGGTTTACCGGCTCCGGACGTCGGGTTAACAAGTAGGGTTGCCGGACCTGCCGGTCTGGCCCCCGGTTCTCGTCCTCCGGTGTTTGTAGGCGTTCCGCCTAGGTACGAGCAGTCTCAGCAGTTGCCGGCTCACTTGGCTCGTGCGGTTCCTCACATCCCGGCGGCGCTTGGCGCCCCTCCCGGTGTGGAGTGCGAGCAGTCTCGGCAGTTGCCAACTCACTTGGCTCGTGCGGCTCCTCAAATCCCGGCGACGCTTGGCGCCCCTCCCGGGGTTGAGTACGAGCAGTCTCGGCAGTTGCCGGCTCACTTGGCTCGTGCGGCTCCTCTCATTCCGGCGTCGCTTGACGCCCCTCTTGAGGAGGAGTTTGATGGTCCGTGGGTTTGCCCGCCCCCTTGGGGCCAGGCTCCCGACGACGCGGGGTTTGGGGACCCAGATGACGAATCTGATTCGGAAACGGTGGCTAGTATGTGTCCCCAGGCACAGCGGGGGTTGGCGGCTGACGCCCAGGCGTTGCTGGCCAAGTATCTTCCTGGGAGTCCAGGCTACGAGGTTCTTTCGCTCAGATACTCCCGCGAGGGGGATACCGCTTACGGAGGATTTTAAGGCGGCTTATGCTGCGGCTGCAGCTTCGGCTCAGCCGACTGGGCTTATTCGCAAAGACTTTGCTTTTAGGGCCCCGGATACTCTGGCGTTTTTTGACGCCAAGTCTTTTTCCCCGGATTTGACATATTTGGCAGGTAGGCTGGGTGTCAACTTTAAGAGTCGCTCTTTTCAGTTGTTGGATAAGCCAGTTAAGACTTGTGAGGCGCAGACCAGGTCAGGCTTAAGGTTGACGGCCTACCTGGGTTCGCTGTTGTCCTTAAGAGTCAGGGCTCGGGAGCTGTTAGTCTCCGAGGCCGACGAGATGATTTTAGATGAGGTGTTGTTGGCCGTTACTGGGGCGCTCTGGACTCAGCTCTCTGTTGGAGCTGCTTTGGCTACGAACCTCCGGAGGGAGTTCGCCCTTTCGTCTTTGGGTGTCCTCAAAAGGGACGTGCCAGCTTTGTTGGCGGGAGTGCCCTCGTCGGAGGGACACCTCTTCGGAGGGCAGTTCGCTGCTATTTTGCAGCGTGAATTGGATGCTCGGAAACAGGCGGCGGAGATAGCGAAGCAACTCCGTCCGCTATGAGCGCCCCAGCCGCCTAAGCAGAAGGCGAACAGGCCGTTTCAGCGTAGGTTTGTGCAGGCGCCTCCTCGGGTGTCGGCCCCGGTTGTTCCACAACCAAGGGGTGGTCTTTGGCAGTCTCGTGGGAGAGCCTCCGTCAGAGGAAGAGGGAGGCGTCAGGTCCGCGGCAGGGCTCCGGCTCGGCCCAGACAGTCCTTTTGATGCGGCGCCCCGAGCCAGGGATCACGTGGTCGGCGGACGGCTTCGGTTCTTTCTTTCCGCTTGGAAAGCAGTAACCGACGACGCATTCGTGCGCTCCGTCGTGCGAGGAGGATTTTACATCACGCTCGTAGAGCCCCTCCCGCACGGCGTGATTCGTATCCGTCCGCCGGCCTTATCCGCCCTTTTTCAACAGCATATCTCGGACGAGATTCAGATGCTGTTGGAGAAGGATGCCAAAGAGAGGGTGAGGGACCATCCACATCTGTGTCTCTCCCCTATCTTCGTGATCCCCAAGCGCTCGGGGAAACTTCGTGTGATCCTGAACATGAAACGAATCAATACTTTCATGCCCACGATTCACTTTCGGATGGAGACCTTGGCCTCCATTCTTCCATCGATCGAGCGGACGGACTGGGCCGTCTCGCTCGATCTCCGGGATGCATATTTCCATATTCCCATACATCCCGCTTCTCGGGACCTTCTGGGGTTTGCGTTTGAGGGCGAAACCTTCCGGTTTCGCGCTCTACCATTCGGCCTCAGGCCGGCCCCTCGGGTTTTCACCCGTGTGGTGACAGCGCTGGCTGGATTTCTGAGAAATCAAGGCCTGCGTCTGTTCGTCTATCTAGACGATTGGCTCCTGCTAGCGAGTTCGGAGGCGGATCTTCGGATTCAGTTGCGGCTGTTGCTCCAGACCACTCAGGAGCTGGGCTTCCTGATCAATTGGGAGAAGTCAGAGTTGTCTCCCACCCGTACCCCAGTGTACTTGGGTGCGGAGATCGACATCCCCAATCAGGTTGCCCATCCCAGCCGCGACAGGATCCGGACGATTACGTTGGCTGCCAGGTCCCTCCGGCTGGCTCGCAGGGTGCGGGCCAAACGCTTCCTGCAGTTCTTGGGATACCTTGCCAGTTTGGTGGAGGTATTCCCGGACTGCAGGCTTCGCATGCGGCCCTTCCAGAGGCACCTGCTCAGGTATTTCACACCCAGTGTCGATCCTTTCAATACGTGGGTCCCACTGTCGAGAGAGATCGTTCGGCTGCTCGTTCCTTGGGCGAGTGTGTCTTACCTGGCGCAGGGCAAACCTCTGCGGACTCCTCTGCCTTCGGTGTCCCTTTCGTCAGATGCCTCCCTGCTGGGCTGGGGAGGGCACTGTGAGGGCGAGATGGTGTCGGGGGATTGGACTCATTTGGGCACCACCCCCCACATCAATGTGCTGGAGCTCATGGCGGCGTTCATGTCGCTCCAGCATTTCAGACGGAGGTGTGTGGGTCGGTCGGTGTTACTCCTCACGGACAACACGACAGTGGCGGCTTACATAAATCGGCAAGGTGGGACGCGTTCGGCCTCGCTGAACGCTCTCGCGGCTCAGCTTTGGGGGTGGTGTCGGGACAACAAGATCGTAACGATTGCCTCCTACATTCCGGAGGAGGACAACCTCATTGCAGATTTTCTGTCGAGGGGCAAGTGTCTTCCGTCGGAATGGTCGCTGAATCTCGAGGTGTTCGACCATCTCCGGGTGGCGTGGGACCCTCTCGAGATCGATTTATTCGCCAACACGTTCAACCATCGCCTCCCGATGTACTGCTCGAGGATACAGGATCCAGAAGCTTGGGCTCTGGATGCCTTCTCCCTACACTGGGGTCAGTTTCGGAGTTACGCCTTTCCTCCTTTCTATCTGATCCCTCAAGTCTTGAGGAAGATCAGGGAGGATCGGGCATGGGTTTTGTTGGTGGCGCCGCGGTGGCCCAGAAGGTCGTGGTTCCCACTACTTCTGTCGCTTCTGGACGGCGCGCCTTTCCCTCTTCCTCTGAGGCCGGACATAGTGTTCCAGCCTCTGTCAGGGATCCAGCATCAACGGTCAGCGCTGCTGGCTCTGACCACCTGGCCGTTGTCGGGGCAGATGCTAGGGCATCGGGGCTCTCAGAGAGAGCTTCCCGATTCATAGTACAGAGTCGTAGGGACTCCACGCGGACTCTGTACAATTCACGTTTGGAGCCTTTCTCCATTTGGTGTGGGGACCTAGGGGTCTCACCGCGTGCGGCGTCGGTAGGGGTAGTGGCGGATTTCTTGATTTCGCTATTCGACAAGGGTAGAGCCCTGTCTACTATCCGTGGGTACCGATCGGCCATCGCCGCGATTCACGTCGGGTTTGCGGACGGTTCTGGAGTTTCCAACTCACATTTTTTATCGAAGCTTCTTCGTTCCTTTTTTCTCCAGCGGCCAGCCAATCCCAAATTGGCTCCTACGTGGAGTCTTCCGACGGTTTTAGGCGCTTTGGCAAAGCCTCCTTTTGAGCCGTTGGCCAAAGCGTCGTTGATTCACTTGACAGTGAAGACTGTGTTTCTCATGGCTATTGCTTCGGGTCAGCGTAGGAGTACGCTTCATGCGTTGTCGACCGCCCCTGGCCACATTAGGTGGGAGAGGCGGGGTGTTAGGCTGGTTCCTCGTCCATCTTTCATTGCAAAGAACCAGTCTGCGTCCTGCGGACCGGTGGAGGTTTTCCTTAGTCCCCTTTCGGGATTCTCCTCGGTTGCGGAGGACAAGGTTTGGTATCCCGTCAGGGCACTGAAATGGTACCTCGATAGAACTAAGGTTCATCGCAAGGACGACCAGTTGTTCTTAATCTCGCGGGAGCCTTTCTCGCCTGCGTCGCGGGAATCCATTTCTCGGTGGATAGTCGACGCTATTCAGGCGGCAGCTCCTGAGGCCCTACTCACAGAGGGCAGAGCTCGGGCTCATGATACGAGGAGTATTAGTACTTCCTGGGCGCTGTTCCAGGGGGTAGGTGTAGAAGACATTCTGAAGGCCGCCTTTTGGAGGTCGTCTAATTCCTTCACGGCTTTTTATCTCAGGGACGTCCCCTCTGGGGAAGAGCTGTTTGCTACCACGTCCCTGCGGGCGGCTTCGGCTGCCATCCCCCAGTAATCTTCCCTTTGTTGTTCGGGACATGCCTCCCGGTTCGTGTATGTGCTGGTCTAGCAAATAATAGGTAGATACATTGATTTATTGTGGTAAATCAGAAAAATCAGAACTGATTTTATTATTTACTATATAAATCTATGTATCTACCTATGTCCCTCCCTCCGTCCCCTTTCCTTGCGGGCAACATGTCCGAGGCTTGTCTTTGGTGGCTCGTGAAAGAGGATGTTTGGCGGGCGTGCGTGGCGCACGTGCATTATGGGAAGGCGATATACAGGGGGGTCTGGGCATGCGCGAATGTGACTTTTTAGAGTGTTCTCGAAGGTGGCGTAGTTTGGATAAACTAGCAAATAATAGGTAGATACATAGATTTATATAGTAAATAATAAAATCAGTTCTGATTTTCTGATTCCTCCCTTCTTTGAAATTACCATGCATTCCGTTTTCTTGTAATTTAATGATAATTCCCTCTTGTCACTTTCTCTGAAGACAACATCCAAAAGTCGATGCAGGTCCTTCTCTGATTCTGCGATTAATATAGTATCATCCGCATAACATATGTTTGTGATATTATGTCCTCCTACCTTCAATCCTCTTTCCTGTTCTAGGTTTCTAAGTATCAACTCACTGTAATAATTTAAGAGATCTGGAGACATGACACATCCTTGCCGAACCCCCTCTTATTGTTGATGTAGTCACTTAATTCTGTTTCCACCCTAACACATGCTGTTTACTCCCAATACAGATTTTGCAGTAACTTTATATCCTTTGTGTCTAGTCCAATCTTGGTTAAGTCTTGAAATAACTGATCGTGTCTTACTTTATCGAAGGCTTTTGTATAATCGATGAAACACGGGAAGACGTCTTTCTGCATTTCTACAGCCCTTTTAGCTATAGACCGCAGAACAAAAACAGCATTTCTAGTTCCGGCATCCTTGACAAAACCAAACTGCACATTACTGATTTCTGGAGTGAGGTGATTCCTTGCTCTTTGAAGTAGAACTCGCAAGAAGATCTTTGTAATATGGCTCATGAGGCTGATGATTCTATGTTGCCCGCATTCCACTGCTCCAGGTTTCTTGGGAAGTGTATTAAATATCGATTTTCACAGGTCATCTGGAAACTTGCATCATCATAGATCTCATTGATGACTTTAGTTTGTTTCATGACACCATAGTTCTCCAATGCTTCAACCATCTCCATTACTACTCCATCAGGACCAGCAGCTTTGTTCCTCGTCATCATATTGATCGCAGACCTCACTTCTGAGAGCAGAATCCTAGGTCCTTCAATAGATCCTGCACAGTGTGGAGGTTCTTTTCTTACATCGTCAAAAAGCTCGCCAATGTACTCAGTCAATCTGTTCAGTATCTTTTCCTTTTCAACCAGTACTGATCCCATCCCTTGCCTTGATGCATCCCGACTTGGAGCTCCGAAGTTTCTTTCCAGAAAGGTAATTTACCTTCTTAAAAACCCTGGGATCGTTTGCATTAAAACTTCTTTCTATCTCGGCGCACTGTTTGTTCAGCCATTCCTCTTTAGCTTTTGTGCAGTGGTCGTGAATTTCTCTGTCCAACTCTCTGTATTGACTTTCATCTCTGTCCTTGATCTTCTGCCTTTTACTCATCTTTGCTAAAAAATCTCCTCCGTCATCCATCTCTGTTTACTTTTTTTTTTCTTTTAGGTAATGTCTCTTCAGCTGTTTCTACAAGAATGTCCCTCATTGATTCCCAAGTGACTTTCTCTCCGTGGTCGGTGAGACTATCAAATCTGTTTTGCATTTGACAGTATATCGGAGGCGAACATCACGATTCTGTAGCTGTTCAAAATCTACCTTCTGGATTGACTTGGCTTTTGTCATCTTCTTTAGCTTACATTGCAGAGTTGCCACAACAGGAATGTGATCACTCCTACAGTCTGTACCCGGATATGATTTAGCTTGTTTTACAGCTCTTTTAAACCGTTCATTTATTGTGATGTAATCAATCTGATTTCTTGCACGATCCCCAGGGTTTTTCAAGTATATATCCTTCTTGGATGTTCCTTGAACCATGTATTGACAATGACATTTCCTTTGGCCTCGCACCACTCTACCCATCTGTTTTCTCATGGACTTTTCTTGATATTTTAGTCACTTGAATTATGGTTTTTGTGGTCAAGGCCTATTAGGGTATCCCTTTTTTCAACGTTTTTTCACAACTCGGTCGGGTCGAGGGACCTATCCTGAAATTGTCACAAATTTCACTCACAAGACTTGACCCCTCAATGTTATTAAGACCATCTAGGTCTTTAAATAAAAATGTAGCAGTCTGAGTGTAGCTGTCGGTTCTAGGATACCTACCCCTGGACATCCACCCTCCGGACAACCACCCCGGTCAACTACCCCCTAGAACAACTTTCCCCTAGGGCAACCATCCTCTAGGACGACTTTCCCCCTCACAACTGCCCCCAGACAAATACCCCCTAAAACAATCATTGTCTAGGACAACTACCCCCCGGATAACTATCATAGGGGTAGTTGTCCGGGGGTAGTTTTCCGGGGGTAGTTGTCCTGGAGGTAGTTGTCTGGGGATAGTTATCCGGGGGTAGTTGTCCTGGGGGTAGTCGTCCTAGAGGTTGGTTTCCCTAGCGGGTAGTTGTCCTAGGGGGTAGGTGACTGGGGTGGTTATCCGGGGGACGGACGCCAGGGACTCCAGGGGGTAGGTTTCCGGATACGGTAGCTGTCGGGTTACCCCCCCCCCCCCCCCCTGAACCCCAAAGTTGGGTCAAGGCACCAGATTTGTTGTCACTAGGTACTTTTAGATTTGCACGACAAGAACGTGGACTGCTATGCGTGACATTCTTTTAAGGCACTGCCGGGCACTGCCAGTGCCGTAAAAGGACGTCATATTGCCTTAAAAGGATGTCACGCATGGCAGTCTACGTTCTCGTCGTGCAAATCTAAAAGTCCATAATATGAAGTCATATTTCTGCATATCAGGACAAGCCAGTCTTTATAAATTTGGAATAAACAGATAATTTTTTATTTTGAATGGTGTCCAAATGATTTAAGTGGGAAAATGTAATGTTCACTAATAATCTCTGGCAACGAAATTGTGTGCATAAGGTAGATGGGTTAAAACCCACCTGAGTTTTTTGAGAGAAGTTTCCAGAATAGTCGGTGCATTGATGCAAGGTAATGAAGTTTAAGTACCAATCTAGTTGTAGAACTGATCAGAATCATCTACAGATGCGAAATGTATTTGTTGTTATTTTCCTTTTTTCTTCTTTATACTAATTTCTTTCCTATATGTCTTTAAATTAAAATATCTTTACAGATAACTCAGCACCATTTCTTCAGGAAGGCGAATCACATTTCATCTCCTTACCAACCACCACTACAACACGATTTTATGACGCAACCTTGCTACAAACAAACGCTACGAATGGATTTCAAGTTGTGTTCCAGTCTATATATATATATTCTGGTGTTAAAGTCGAAATAGGGTCTGGTAACGATCCGTCTGACATACAGTCTGTCATCACGACTTTCAATGGAAGAATATCCATCGCCCCCGAGGATGTCTATGTAGATACCAATGAGATGTGGTTTGCTGCCATAGCAGGAACGAGTAACTCTAGGCTTCAAATGGACGTGCGGATATTTGCTAATGATTTATCAAGTGAGTGAGCTAGTGTGGGATTAATGTTTTTTAAAAATATCGCTGGAATCTAAAACTCTGTGTATCGAAGCAATGATAACTGGTATCTTTCCAGTTACAAAAAAGCTGAATTATTCAACACCTGTCGACTGATGAAGATAAAGCATGTTTCCTGTTTTACCAGAAATAATGGTATTAAGAAGGTAAATTTAACGCGTCTACAATGTCTAATTACTATAAGTAGTTTTTTTAAAAATCTAGTGGAATCAATTGTAAATTTTCCAAGAATTTTGACCTACTCATCTGTCACTTTTTCCTCTATCTTCTATATTCTACTAGCCGTATTTGCTTGTTCGAGATCAAACAGAAACGTGTCACGGGCTGTCGTGTGCGATGGACTTTACCAATGCGATCGTTACGAGGACGAATTAGAATGCGGTAAGTCCAAGAAAAACAGATATTTGGTACTCCGGTCATTAAACCTATGACCGGTTTTTGTTGTACTCATGATTTGGAAGCATATATTAATAATAACCCAATGCCTCTTATGATATTTTCAATATGTCTTTGTATTTATTTTATGGCGTGTGTTATCAAAGGACATGGTATAATGCTTTCGTATGACACATCAATGACAGAGCTTCTGGAAGAGAACCCACAGGTTGGCCCCAAGCACCGAACGTTGTCCATAGGAAGTCGTTTGTTTTAAAGATAGGTCTATTTTAGTTGGCAATGAACAGTCTAGTTAAACATGTTATTGAAATCAATTACAAATGTTACAGTTCTATAATAAATGTTCTCTCAGTCAATCGAATGCCACGATGTCAGTAGCTTATAACAGTTGTTGCCACTTGTTATTGATAACAGATTTAATGGAACATTTGCACAGTTACACGCAGGCGCGGATCCAGGGGGGAAGGCCGAGCGGGCCTTGCCCCCCCCCCCCCCCCCCCCCCCCCGCAAAAATAAGAGAAAGAGAGAGGAGGAAAAGAAGAGAAAGGGAAAGAAAGAAGAGGAAGAAGAAAAGAAGGAGATCGGGGGGGGGGAAGGACTTTCCTCCCAGTCTGTTTCACCCCCCCCCCCCCAAAAAAAAAAAAAAAAAAAAAAAATTGATAAAAGAGAAGGAAGGAAAGGGAAAGAAAAAAGGAAAAGAAGAGAAGGAAGGAAAGGGAAAGAAAAAAGGAAAAGAAGAGAAAAAGGGAAGGAAAACAGAGGAAGAAGAAAAGAAAAGAAGGGGGATGTCAGTTGCAATTTTCCCGCCAACAAGTTGTGGATCGGGAGGGGGGCAAAAGGCCCTCGCCTCCCCCCTCCCCCCTCCCGCCCCCGCTAAAAAAAAAGAGAGAAGGAAGGAAAAGGGAAAGAGGAAAGCTAAAAGGGGAAAAAAAAGGGGAAAAAGAAAAGAAGGGGAAATCAGTTGCGGTTAATCCCGCCAATAACGTGTGGAGCGGGTCGGGGCCGAAAGGACTCTCCCCCCCCCCCCCCCCAACAAACCTACAAGAGAAAGAAGGAAGGGAAGGTAAAGGGAAAGAGGAGAGAAAGGGAAAGAAAAAAAAGAGAATGAAGAAAGGTAAGGGATATCATTTGCATTTTTCCCGCCAACAAGGTGTAGATCGGGAGGGGGGAGGGGGGGGAGGAGCGGGCACTGGCGTACTGATAGGGGAGGGGGGGGGGGTCTTGTGGGAAATAAAATTCAAACGTTGTTTATTTCTAATTCCATAACGGTAGTTTAAAATAAATGCTGAAATGACATAATTTTCCGAGATTTTTCCTCAGTTTTAAGTAAATTATACTCTTTTATGCGTTTGTTGGAAAATGACAAATTCCTAAATTTACAGCCAGGCAAGAAAATGCTTCTTTAGATGCCTACATGTAAGGGCCCGCGGAACCGCGGGGATCGGGAGCCTCGAACCCCCCCCCCCCCCCCACCCCCACTTTTTTTGAAAAAGTATATTAAAGAGAAATAGAAAGAAAGAGAGCAAGAAGGAAAAAAAAGTTAACTGCCAGTGTCACAAAATAATGAGGTATAAAAATACGCTCATCTGACCGTGATAAAATGCCTAAAACCCCGAGGGCTCTGCCCCCTGGATTCCACCTAGGGCCCTAAGGCGGACCCTTAGATGCTCATCTGACCGTAATTAAACGCTTAAAACCCCTGAGCATCCGAGGGCTCTGCCCCCTGGACCCCACTCCAATTAGTGACCTACCAGTGTCACATTTAGGTATCAAAATAATGCTCATCTGACCGTAATTAAATGCCTAAAACCCCTGAACTTCCGGAGCTCTGCCCCCTGGACCCCGCCTAGGCGGACCCCTGAATGCTAATCTGACCGTAAATTATTGCCTTAAACCCCTGAGCTTCCGGGGACGGACAAGGTATCAACATATGTTCATCTGACCGCAGGCGCGTACCCAGGGGGGGGGGGGGGGCGGTGGGTTGGTCCCCCAAAAAACGCCGGCCAAAAAAGGAGAGGAGAGAAAAGGAAGAGGACGTAGGAAGAAAAAAGGAGTAGACAAAGAACATTTTTGAAATTCAGACAAGGATAAAGAGTCGAGAACAGTACAACGAATCGTCTTCTTTCTCTAATAATTTAATAAAACGTCAAAGCTTCCGCACTTTGCGCGGGAGGGGGGAGGGGGGAGGGGGGAGGGGGCTAAATTCAGACAAGGATATAGAGTCGAGAACGGTACAGCGAATCGTCTTCTTTCTCTAATGATTAAATGAAACGTCAAAGCTTCCGCGCTTCGCGCGGGGGGGGGGGAACTGAATTCAGACGAGGTTTAAGAGTCGATAATGGTACAACGAATCGTCTTCTTCTTCTAATGAATTAATGAAACGTCAAAGATTCCGCGCTTCGCGCGATGGGGGGGGGGGAGGGGACCGAATTCAGACGAGGATTAAGAGTCGATAACGGTACAACGATCGTCTTCTTTCTCTAATGATTTAATGAAACGTCAGAGCTTCCGCGCTTCGCGCAGGAGGGGGTGAATTAAGATTCGAGAACGGTACAGCGATCGTCTACTTTCTCTAATGATTTAATGGAACGTCAAAGCTTCCGCGCTTCGCGCGGGGGGGAGGGGGGGGGGGAATGAAGACGAGGGTTAAGAGTCAATAACGGTACAACGAATCGTCTTCTTTCTCTAATGAATTAATGAAACTTCAAAGATTCCGCGCTTCGCGCGAAAGGGGGGGGGGGAACCGAATTCAGACGAAGATTAAGAGTCGATAACGGTACAACGAATCGACTTCTTTCTCTCATGAATTAATGAAACGTTAGAGCTTCTGCGCTTCGCGCAGGAGGGGGGTGAATTAAGAGTCGAGAACGGCACAGCGATCGTCTTCTTTCTCTAATGATTTAATGAAACGTCAAAGCTTTCGCGCTTCGCTCGGGGGGGGACTGAATTCAGACGAGGATTATTTTCGAGAACGGTACAACGTATTGTCTTCTTTCTCTAATAATTTAATGAAACGTCGAAGCTTCCGCGCGGAAGGCGGGGGGGAACTGAAGTTAGACAGGGATTAAGAGTCGAGAACGGTGCAACGAATCGTCTTCTTTCTCTAATGATTTAATGAAACGTAAAAGCTTCCGCGCTTCGCGCGGGAGGGGGGAAACAGAATTCAGACGAGGATTAAGAGTCGAGAACGATACAGCGAATCGTCTTCTTTCTCTAAAGCGTCAAAGCTTCCGCGCTTTGCGCGGGAGGGGGGAAACTGAATTTAGAAGAAGATTAAGAGTCGAGAACGGTACAACGAATCGTCTTCTTTCTCTAATAATTTAATGAAACTCAAAAGCTCAAAAGCTCAAGGGTTCCGTACGTGTACCCTACGGCGCCCTCACGGGCCCCTCAAGAGCACCGGGTGATATGCACAACAATAGGCGTCTGCCGTCCGGGGGCCATTTAAAATGAATATTGCCCGTGCGGGTCCCTCACGGCGGCATCTCGAAATGTACAACGCAGTTTTAAATACAGGAGATGCGGATACCAGAGGACACCTACAGAGTGAGTCAGAAAAAATGTCCCACTTTTTGAAAGTTGTATTGTTTGAAGCATGAATATTTAATCATGAATTTCATGATATGTCTTGAAAGAGTTATCCTCCCAGTACATTTATGTACCATTTTCATTTGAATCTCTGCATGCATGACTGAACATCAAACAATCTTTACAAGACTGCCAGATCTCACTTGTGCTAAGTTGCTAGGTGAGGAATAAATTAATGTCTTGAACAAAGACAGCCAGTTTTTTTCAATTATCCAATTAGCCAGACAGACAAAAACACACAAACACACGCACGCACACACGCACCCACACACAACACACACAACACACGCGGTGACAATAATTGTTTCATAATTACCCCTTTTCTGATTGAGCATTGATTTTTATCAAGATCGCTGAATGTTTAAGTGGCCTAACCCCAAAAATCTTTCCCTTTTGTACACATTCACTACCACCATCATGTTATCATCATCATAATTGTCATCATCTTAATCTTCATCATCATCATCATCATTATCATCATCATCATCATCATCATGAAGCACAACATCCGCCAATATACGCACCAAGAGGACAGCGGCCACTCAACTTTTCGTACGATAACAAGAATTCCCGACAAAAAGTAACAGTTTGGGTGGGCCTTGTCGGGAATGGAATGCTCATTTGTATGCGTGTGCCTGGAATTTGCGTGTGTGTGTGTTTGTGTATGTGTGTGTGTGGGTGTGTGTGCGTGTGCGCGTGTCTGACTGTCTTTGTTCAATGCACTGTTTTATTCCTCACCCAGTAACTTGGCGCAAGTGAGATCTGGCAGTCTTGTAAAGATTGTCTGATATTCAATTTTAATTCAATTTCAATTTAGTATTTATTGTCCATTTCTGGATATTTAATTCAGTGATGCATGCAGAGATTCAAATGAAAATGGTACCTAAATGTATTGGAAGGATAGCTCTATCAAGATATATCATGAAACCCATGATTAAATATTCATACTTCAAACAATATAGCTTTAAAAAAGTGGGACATTTTTTTCTGACTCGCTCTGTAGTTCAGTGCACCGCACGGCACCCGGCCGGGCGCCTTGAGGACCCCGGCCGGGCCCCGGCAGGGCACCTTCCGGGAGCCATCGGTACACCTGCTCATCGGACGGAGCCCGTAAGGTTACCGGTCGGCACTCGGCCGGCACCCTGCCGGGACCCTTACGGGCGCCTTGCATTTCACTCGACCAATTTTCTCCGGGCACCTGCCGGGCGCCGCAGAATATGTGACCACACATGCCGTAGAAATGAAAATCGGACGGTTCCCGTACGGTCTCTAAATCCACGGCAAGCCGCCGGGCAGGGAAAATCGTACGGGGCCCGGTTTATATGTGACCTAGGCATTAAAGGGATAGTCGAGTTTTGTCGCAGAGCGCGCTATTCAAAATAATTTGTTGTGAGATAATGAAAAACTGAGTGTTAAATTTGAAAGAATATATCTCAGATTTGCTCACACCGTACATCCCACCAAGGCGTTTGCGGTCATCTTCTCAACACCTTCTCACCCTCAATCATGGAGCCACAAAAACATATGGTGACAGGGCATTTGCATGTGGTGGACCAAAACTTTGGAACGCTCTCCCAGTGTCGCTACGCTCCATGACTGATGTTGACGTTTTTAAGAGAGCACTGAAAACTCACCTTTTTGATGAATGCTTCGAGTAATTATTATGTAAACATACATTGTACATTGTAAAGCGCTTTTAGAGGGCCTTCGGTCCTGAAATGCGCTATAAAAGAACGAACTATTATTATTATTATTAACATGACAAAATCATCTATGTTTGATCAAAATCGGTTCAGAGACGATTGAAATATCCATAAATATAACGATTTCTAATGTTTGTGGTGCCCCACAAATATTCGATAATTTGAACCAGCCGTTGAAAAAACGAAATAGTGCCTTATCGTTTATTCCAGCCAATGCCGATGTTGGCTTTCCCGTGTTGGCTTTAATACGCGCAATTAGCCGGTCCGTGTATTGTTATGATTAATTAATCAATTGATTCAGTCACCACATTTTTTTTGAAAGTGGAGCTGAGTTGGTATGATCGTATTGGCTAAATTTCAAACATGTTGGGGTCTAAAATTACCTTCATAGCAATTGTAGGTCCTTAAAGGGCAAAATAGAAATGTCATGAATAAGAATAAGAGCAAAAACATGCACTTTGAAGGCATTTGCGGTCTGAAACAAAAACTCAACTATACCTATAAATAGACTCATTAACCTGGCGACCATTTAAAATATGTTTATTTAATCCATATTCTAGCAGTGGCGGCGGGCGGAGCGTCTTTTAAAGTGTGGTGCACCAGCGAAAAAAAGGGCCACTTTCTGTGAAAAAAGGGGCACCTACAAAGGGAAACCTCATATCGAAAATATAATCTGTAGACGAGTATGTACCCCTATAACATAGTGAGTACATTAGCAGGGATGATCTTCAAAATATTAATGTGATCCGAGGTACTTTCTGAGGCCAAATTGCGACCGCTTATTTCTCACTATCTGATGCAATAACCGATCCCGATGAGGTTTTAAGCACAATCTCTTACTTTAAAACTAAATAAGACCATCAATATAATATGAGATGAACTCTAAATGCAAGCAAGCATAGAGAGCGTGCTTTTATGATTATTTTAGAAAAATTGCTCGCAGTCGCTTCAAATTAGGGAACATACTAATATTGGCCGGCACGATTTTCAAATTTCAGCACACTAAATTTCAAATTGATTTCAAATTTGCCCCCCCCCCTAAAAATCCTGGATCCGCGACTGGTGGGATGTAAGGTATGAGCAGGGAATAGGGATAACGGATATAGGTTTAACAAAATGATGTTCATAAAGACTTTGAGATGGAATTGGTTAAAATTGTGGATGACGAAATTAAGCCTATTATAATCCATTTAGATAGATATTTGCCAATTTGGGCCCAATGATTTTTCCACAACCTTAATAATGTTAGTGATAACTTCAGCAACTTTGATTTTTATTCTTCACATTTCCAGTGGAACAACTGACCATGCAGAACCATATCAACGTAAAAATTATTCTCGTAATTTAAACGTCATTTATCAACACACCTCCATGAAGGCGAATCACGTTTCATCTATTTAACATTCACGACTACCAGATGATTTTACAATACAACCGTGCCTTGCTACTTGATCCTTCAAAACTATTGAGACCAACTAGGTCGTTTAAAAAAGGGAAGCTGTCGGGGTTCCCACTCCTGAACCCCAAAGTTAGGTCCAAGCACCAGATTATTGTCCATATGAAGTCGTGTGTCTGCATATCAGGACAAGCCACCTTTACAATTTTGTAATAAACAGAAAAATGTTTCCTATACAAAATGGTGTCCATATGATTTGGGTGGGGAAATGTAAAATGTCTTGTAATGTTCAGTCATAATCTCGTCCAACGAAATTTCATGCATAAGGTAGATGGGATGAAACCGACCTGAGTTTGGCCTCCGTTTTTGGGAGCTCTGACAGATACGTTCTCTTCGACAAGCTTTTATATATAGAATGGCCTACACGGTCTAAATAGCTTACGCGGGTCGCATCGTACTCTTTTCTAATCAATTTCTTTCGTACTTGTCTTTAAAAAAAAATCTTACAGATAATTCAGCCCCATATCTTCAGGAAGGCGAATGGCATTTCATCTCCATACCATACACCACCACAAGACGATCGTATCACGCATTCTTGCTACAAACAAACGCTACGAATTTGTTTCAGGTTGTGTTCCAATATTTGTATCTCTACTATGCTGATGATAAGATCGAAATAGGGACTGGTAATGATCCGTCTGACATACATTCTGTCATCACAACTTTCTATGGATATAGCAGAAACATCGTTCCCGATGATGTCTATGTAAATACCAATGAGATGTGGATTGCTGCCATAGGAGGAAAGAGTAACTCTAAGCTTCAACTGGACGTTGGGATAATGTCTATTGATTTATCAAGTGAGTGTGGGATTAATGTTCTTTTAAAATATTGGTAGAATATAAAGCTTTGTGTATTGAAGCAGTGTCAAATGAGAATTATTCTACACCTGTCGGCTGATTAATAAGGTGAATTATTAACGCGCATAATTTAAACAAAATCATCAAACGATACCTAGTGTAATTATGTAACAACGTACATGATGTGCCGCTCCGTCTTGTTTACAAACCGGACCTTATTTCAGCCGGTGTGACTCGGCGTTTGTCCTACCAGTTTCGTTTGTCCGTCAGACATAATATTCGGGTTTTCTGCTCTCACGGATCGTCCGTGCGGTTTGCTATCCGCACAGTCTGTCCTCACATTGTTGTACGCGTATATTAGATAAAAGGAAGCAACTCGGCAAATCAATGAATTTAGATTCATTGTAAATCATGTGGTTGCCATGTTTTCTAGAAATTACATAACAATAACTCTTTACAGATTTTAGAGCAAATGGACCAGTACTTTTGAAATGAGAAGTGAATATTTTCTTTAAAACCCTGCTCGCCATATAACTGTTGTAATCGATTATACTTTTGTACGTGGCTTCTATCTATATATCTATATATCTATCTATCAGGCTATAGTAATTCATCCAGACGTTGGACAAAGCCCTCCTAATAACATAACTTGAACTTCAATCAACTCATACTAGTATAATTATACTCGTGATCCAGGCCCGCGCAACAGCATTGCATGTCCTACAGCACGGACATGAATGGGGCCTCTGTATCACGACTATACAAGTATACTCCTGAAAGGCCCCACCTATGCATTTTCATGACTGACAAGACTGTAGTGGGGCTTCTTTCACCGAAGTATTTAGGAGTGTTTCGAGCTAGTTTAAGAAGGAGTAGGGAAAGGAGTTAAAGGGAGTCACAAGTGATTAAACAGGGGGTTGAAAGTGGGTGGGGGAGGCTAACGTATTTAAGATCAGGTAAAACGTAGCGTAAATTGGCGGAGGTCAAGGGGCGAAGCCCCCGGAAGCACAGGGGTAGGACATTTAATTACGGTCAGGTGAGCATATTTTAATACCTTACTCATGACACTGGCAGGTCACTAATTCGCGTTGGGTCCAGGAGGCGGAGCCTCTGGAAGCTCAGGGATTTTAGGCATTAAACTACGGTCAGATGAGCATATTTTGTTACCTCATTATTTTGTGACACTGGCAGGTCACTATTCTTTTTTTCTTTCTATATTTCTTTCTACGTCTCTTTAATATACTTTTTTCAGAACAGTGGGGGAGGGGGAAGGCTCGAGCCCCATCGTTCCGCCGGCCCTGGCGTGTAGGCCGCCTCTAAATAAGCATATTTCTTGCCTGACTATGAATTTTGAAATTCGTCATTCTCTAACAAACGCATACGAAGTATAATTTACTACAAAGTGAAGACAAATCCCTTAATTATGTTATCTCAGCTACATTTGTAAATCACTGGTATCGAATTAGAAATAAACCACATTTGAATTTTATTGGAGTGTAACTGCCCCCCCCCCCCCCTCCCCCATCAGTACTCCAGTGGTGATCAGTGGCGTATCTGGCGCTTGGTCTCGTTGGTGAGAGGGGAGCAAAAACAGTGGGCCAGAACCGACTCAAAGTGTGCCAAAATTAATTTCTCATTGAAGAAGTTCCTGGTTAAAGTATCTAAGGGGTTTTCAGACCCATAGAATTCGATGGGAGTATTTTCAAATCCGTGTGACGTCATCAAAATACTCTATTCTGATTGGACAAGGCAAATATGCATTGTAACACATAGACAGATTTATATTACACTGATTAGTAGAACTTATAAGGGGTTTCTGGACCTAAGAAACACAATTGGAGCATTTTCAAATTTCTCTGACGTCATTAAAATACTGTTTTCTGATTGGACAAGGCAAATATTCATTGTAACGCATAGACAGATTCATATTACACTGATTAGTGGAACTTATAAGGGGTTTCTGGACTTAAGAAACACAATTGGAGCATTTTCAAATTTCTCTGACGTCATTAAAATACTGTTTTCTGATTGGGCAAGGCAAATAATCATTGTAACACATAGGCAGGTTCATATAACACTGATTAGTGGAAGTTATAAGGGGTTTCTGGACCTAAGAAACACTATTGGAGCATTTTCAAATTTCTCTCACGTCATTAAAATACAGTTTTCTGATTGGAAAAGGCCAAAATGCATTGTAACACATAGACAGATTCATATGACACTGACTAGGGGAACTTTTCAGGGGTTTCTGGACCTAAGACGCACAATTGGAGCATTTTTAAATTTCTCTCTATAAAAGTGTCCGGCATCAACTATTTTTAGTCCACTATTTTCGTATTTACAAACTACTTGTTTTCTGTTTATTGTATCGGGTTTCCCTTTCCATATGAATTTAAAGAATGAGACATCGATTGACTTCAGAAGATGTTCAAAGGGATTTGGAATATAATCAAATAAATGTTTATGATTTAAAAATATGAAATACCCTTGAACGTTTTATAACGTTTTTGCCACATCTCTATGTATGGGTCCTTCTGCTTCTCATTGAATGCACAACATGAAAAAGCTGTCTTCTTAATACCGCCATTGTTTATTTCAATCCAAGTTCTCCTAGAATGATACCATATATGATTGCGAATTGCATCAACGTGTGAAAGCAATATACACTACGCTATACGCTCTACACTCACGTAACCGTTGCCATGGTTACGCGGACGAGCGTTGAATCGGCTGTGCGTAAACGTAAACAGTACAAATGTGTACTGATTATGCCTAATAATAATCGATGGACGTGGGGAGAAAAAGCGCCTGCACATGCAGTGTAGCAAATTCTGGCAAAAAAAAATACCATACATGGAAAGCTTAGGTTTGGGCGGACATTTTGAGATTAACATCACTGCGGGAATCGGCCGGAATCCTAATAAACATGCTACTTTTATATAACAATTGCAATTTTTTTCCTTTTTGTGTGAAATTTAATGCTCATTTTTCCCAAAATGAAGCTTCCATAAATTTGGTTATTGTATTTTCTAATTGGGTTACCAATAGGCAAGAAGTGCATTCAGTATCAAGTTGATTGCTTTTCCCTTCATAAATTCTCAACACCTATTGTAAAGTTGCCTCTTTTATCATTTTTGGAGCATCATATAGATTTTCCCATGTTCGCAGGGGTATATGACACTTTTAAAACTCGCTAAATATTAAAATATGGGAGGAAAAATATTCTTTAGAATGTTTTCTTCCCCAAGCGAATGAAAAAAATATAAAAATTCACATTCGCCAATTTTGAATTTTGGCACACTTTGAGGCGATTCTGGCCCACTGTGCGGCGGGGCTCGGGGTGATCGAGCCCCCTTTCTTTTTTAAACCAACCAAGGCCACGGCAACAAACAAGAAACACGAAGGCATCGTCAAGCATGTCGGCAAAGCGATCGTGAAAGCCTAATTTGTTCAGAAAATTACACATTTGTATCGCCAGAATCTGGCTAAAACATTAAATTTAGTTGTACAGGTGCGCTTTTTTCTTTCTCAATTTGTTCATAAAATCAATTAAATGCGAATTATACCGAACAAAATTAGTCTCATGCACATCGTTTATTAATGTCACAGGTGGGCCCAGGCGCGCCGGAAGCAGTTTGGAAGGGGGCAAACATTTCAGGGGGCTCACCGTTTAGGGGCAGTGGCGTAATGAGCAAAAAAAAATATTGGGGGGAGAAGAAAAAGCTGCATCCCCACCACTCTTACATGTTACATGCAGGCCTCGCGGAGTATTAACGATCATGTAGAGCGAAGCGAGTGGAGCTTAAATTGGCGTCGACACCAGGCGCTTTGCCCTGGCGGGGGTCAGGGGGATGAGCCCCCAAGAGCTCAGGGGTTCTAGGCATTAAATTATGGTCAGATGAGCATCCAGTGGCCCAGGGGGTGGAGCCCCCGGAAGCTCTGCGATTTGAGGCATTTAATTACGGTCAGATTAGCATATTTAGATACATTTTTTTGTGACACTGGCAGGTCACTCTTTCTTACTTTCTCTCTTTCTTTAAAACAAGTGAGGGGGGGTATTCGACCCCCTGAGCCCGCTGTTCTGCAGGCCCTGACATGAATGCTTCTTAATAAGCACATCTTTTGCCGGAATGTAAATTTGAGAATTTATAACTTTTCAACAAACGCATAAAAAAGTATAATTTTCAACAACAAAAATGAGAAAAAGTCGCGGAAAATCATGTTATTTCAGCAACATTTTGTATTAAAATCACTGGTATTGAATTAGAAATAAACCACGTTTGAATTTCATTTGGGGGCAACTGCCCCCCCCCCCACCCACCACACCAGTACGCCAGTCTTCAGGGGCTCATGTCTTCTCACCCCTATAATAAAAAATACACACGCTTTTTCATCCTCTCACAATAATTCCACGAAATGCACGTCAAATCCTCTATTAATAAATAAAGGGGCATGCAGAATGTTTAGGAAATTTAATTCCTGTTTACTTTCATTTTCTTTGAATGGAATCCAATTTATATTGATTCAATTCAGGTTTTATTATTTTTTAATTTCTTTTTGGTTAACAAATACAAACCAATTTTACTCCTTTACTTCCGGCGCCTATGAGTGAGTCGTTACTGTTCACTTTATATTGACAGATTGGATAGATGTGTAAATCATTGGAATTATAATCAGTATACGATGCGAAAATGATTCTTCTACAGCTTCCGGAAACCAACCTGGGAATATTTGTTGCGTCCTATGGGATGCAATTACTCACCGCTTTTGCAAAATTTGTGCGTGAGATTTGCGTTTTTTTGGTGAGTCCCGGACGCAAAAACGCAACTTAGTGCGACCCTTGCCTATATGGGAACCATTGAGTTTTTGTTTTGTTTTATTCAAAATACCCCCCCCCCCCCCCTCTGCGTACGCGCCTGCTTACAATTTTACCTGCAAATGCATGGTCATTTTAGCGCTTCTTTCTGTCTGCAAAATAGTTTTCTTTTGCATTTAGTTTTGTTGCTGTTATGAGTTTATATTCATTTTATTGTTATCAAACAGGAACAAATAAATGAGTACAATGATAGTTGTACAATGATGAAAGAAGAAGCGATAAACTTCACAACTGATCTTTCTTTCTTTCCCCCCCTTTTTTTTTCATTTTCTCTTTTTGTAACCAGGGGGGGGGGGAGGCAACAGCATGGGAAGCAAGGCCCTTTCGGCCCCCGATGTCGCCCTCTTTCCCTCTTTTCTCTTCTTCTTCCTTTCCCTTTCTATCTTCTTTCCCTCCCTTCTCTCTGTCTCTCTATCCCGAGGGGATGGGGGGGGGGGTGGGACAGGCAAAGGCCTTTGAGCCCCCGAACCACATGCAAAATGTTGGCTGGAAAAATCACAACTGATTTCCTTAGCTTTTTTCTTTCTCTTCCTTCTCTCTATTTTAAGTTTGCTGGTGGAGGCAAGGGCAACTGATATCCCCTTTCTTTTCTCTTCTTCTTCCTTTTTTTTGTCCTTCTCTTTATCTTCTCCTTTTCTTTATCTTCTCCTTTTCTTTTTACTTTCCCTTTCCTTCCTTCTCTTTTACTGGCGGGGGTGGGGGGGGACAAGGCCCTCTGGGCCCCCGATCTCCTTTCCCCCTTTTCTTTCCTTCTTTCTTTCCCTTTCTCTCCTCGGCCAGCGCGATCTTCAAAATTTCGGGAGCAAAAAAAAAAAAATTAGTGCTCGTTTCCATAATTTGATTAAACGAATTCGTTTTCACTGGCTGCCTGCCGTAGTAACAAACTGAATTGACAAAAGACTTAACTCCGTTTCGTTGACGATCAGACATAGACGAAAGACTTAATGCATGGTTGATTGTAAATGAAACAGAGTTAAGTCTTTTGTCAATTCTGCTTGTTGCTACGACAGGCAGCCAGTGAAAACGAACTTTTTAAATAAAACAAATGCAAGCATCACTTTAAACAAACAGAACTTTGTTATTCCTGGCTCGTTTTCCTGATTGAGGTGTCATATGAAAGTGCAGAAACTGAACTTTCTAGAAATGTGAATTTTTCATCGAAATTCAGATACCGCCCGCCAAATGACTTTTTGGTTTCCTTCCTTCAAATTGCTTTTAATCACTCATGCGTGAAATATGTATCATATGAGTTGCATCAAATGCAAGAGGAGGATCTAAGCTTTACAAATATGTGTCATTTATTAATTATAATAGTGATTAAGTTATGATAAAACATCGATAATTCTCGGTTTCGTTTTTTCTGGGTCGCACTGTATGTCAGAATTATTTTTCATTCATTGTCTGTCTGACGGATATTTTGTGCATGTATTCATTCATTGCACCGCTATTGGAATACATTCAAATTAAAGGTCCAAAACATGATAAGATATGTTTTTAAACATTCACTTGACTGTTGTAGCGTTTTTATTACACACAATTATTCACATAATATAGTCATAACAATCTTGACATCAACATTCTCACTAACAACCACTGCCCAGGAAAAAAAAGGTATACAAATGCGGGAAAGCCGACCTACTTTGTAATTCTACGGTCTTTAGAATGGAGGTACATGTGAGAACAATATATTTACATGTGATGCGTGGTGTGCCGTGGAGCTTTGAAATTGAAATTTGTCCTGGGCTTATTTTTCAATCCTTTTTATTCACTCTTTTTGTAAAGCTATTTGCAAGAACATCTCATGGATTTCTCCTCGGTTTGAAAGAGTCGAATTTCCGGTGGGTGAAAACGGAACATGGGAATATTCGACAGGAATGTGTCCATTCAACACTACTCAAGGTTGGTTTTGATTGTCTTTCATTCATTTTTAGTTTGAGGAAGTAGTCGGGGGATTAGGTTGAATATCCCGATAAATATCATATTTATCGGGATATTCAACCTAATTATGGTTATTTCCATAAAGGCGTGTTATGATATGATGCGGTACACCGCCGCAAAAAATATCACGATGTCCAACCGCTGCGGTTTCACGTGTTAACCCCAGTCGTAAAAAAATAGGAAAAAAATAGGGGAAAAACAGGGAAAAAATAGTCCCGAAAATATATTTTTTTTCTATTTTTTCCCTATTTTTTTAAAAGGAAAAAATAGGGAAAAAATAGTTTTGGAAATAGGAAAAAAATAGGTTTGAAACAATTTTTTCTATTTTTTTCCTATTTTTTTCCTATTTTTCAGACCTGAAAATAGGAAATAAATAGGGAAAAAATAGTGTAGAAAAAAGTGAAGAAAATAGTAAAAAAATAGTGATAACTAGGTGCTTAGTGAACAGTGAAAAATAGTGAGGAAATAGGAAAAAAAATAGTGAGAAAATAGGAAAAAAATAGTAAGAAAATAGGAAAAAATAGTAAGAAAATAGGGAAAAATAGTAAGAAAATAGGAAAAAAATAGTAAGGAAATAGGAAAAAAATAGTAAGAAAATAGGAAAAAATAGTAAGAAAATAGGAAAAAAATAGTAAGAAAATAGGGAAAAATAGTAAGAAAATAGGAAAAAAATAGTAAGGAAATAGGAAAAAAATAGTAAGAAAATAGGAAAAAAATAGTAAGAAAATAGGGGAAAATAGTAAGAAAATAGGAAAAAATAGTAAGGAAATAGGGGGGGGGGGATCACTCATCCTTTACTTTCATGGATTTCTCAAGCACTACCATCTCACACATCCAGTCAACGACTCTGTACATTGAACTAAATCATACAGTGCAAACTTGATATAAAGAGATCAGTTATACCTGAAATGACAAGGTAATTTACCAGCTTTTGGGGGTTAAGATTTCTTGGTTGCACATGACCTCATTGTCAAAAGTTTCCACTGTAGAATAGTCACCCTACTCCTACAGCTCTTTTCTCTGCATCGATGCACCTACTCAGTTTGCCAAATTCACTTCATCCTTTCAGTCCAACCCATTCAGTAGAACATTTAAAATAGTCAATGGGTATATGGAAAATGTTATACAGTCCACTCCTATTATAACAAACATGGATACACCAAGATTTTATTATCAGGCAATTCTCATCAGTCCCAATTTTAAACAAACCAATGTGTTCAGTAACTTGAGTATAACATGATTTCATTTTAACAAGGAAATTGGCTTGGTCCCGAGCACCTCGTTATAATGGCAGTGGACTGTAAAAAACAAAAAGAATAAAAGGGAATGTGTCAAATAAAATACATGTACTTTATTTTCGAGAGGTAAACACAATGACATGAGTTTAGTATAGTATGTGTGTTCATATAAGCAAATAAATAAAAGAACTTAACTGATATTTACAATCTTTGGTTAAGTACTGTAGTGTACATGTTGTAGTAATAGAGTTGTTCATGGTTTGCTGTGATTATACTCTAAAAAAAAAAAAGACGAATGCAACTGCGTCTCCTATATGCCTCCGCCTTAAAAAAAATATCATCCACCTAGAATGTAGCTTTCTATTTTTGTTCAAATAAAGTATTCAGGTGAGTTTCAGGACTATTACTGAGCCGATGCGGATATGCCAGGCGATCACAAGCTCTCTCCCTCACTAGTAACCAAATAAAGCAGTATTCTGGACATGAGAGTGTTGTTTTCTGTCTCTTTTATTACAATTTAATATTACAAAGTGCTCTTAATAATGTAATAACATTTTCAAACCTCAAGAAAATCATGACAAATAATATTTTGTTCTCGTTATTTATAAAGATAACAAAATAAAATAAATCATAAAACAGATTTTTCAACATCGCATGCATGCTTTATAGTACAGTTGACATGTTACATAATTTTCTCAATCTCAATTGAACTGTCAAAATCTTAATACAATCATCATAATCTAGAAACACTTACTACAAAATCAATGACATGTCATGTCATTGAGATATATATAAACAAGAAAATGACAGACTTACATGCTACTATTTTCAAATAGTTTTACAAAGTATACCATCATTACCATGTATCATAAGTAATGGTCTTATGGTCCTTTATCTTCACAATATGCAGGCACTCATTGTGTACACATACATGTTGTACTTGCCTATGAATCTCAATGATTAGACATAAGAATTACATAATAAAATGGAAACAAATACTAATGTAAAGGATACAGATGTTGGTCTTGCTGTTCACAGGCATCTAGTTAATCAAATGGTGGTTGTACGTTACATGTACATTGTAGCTTGATTAGTTTCAATGGATCTGTAAAGATATAAATGAAATGTGAGTTAGGGGTTAGAATAATCATGCATTGGTACATTTATGAACATGCAATTAATACTTAGTACAAGTATTTATGTATTTCATAATGAAAAATTCAAAGGCACAGAACATGTGTGTACAAAAGTATGATAGCAAAAAAGATGCCAGGCTGACGACGAACGGATGGTGAAACAACGGAGTCATCAAAGAGCCGTCAAGGTGCATGAAATGTACCGGTAAACCTCTCAGGTAGGCAATTAATTAGAGTTATTTTATTCTTAGATATATCGGGTGAACATACATAAAATAAAACATAAAACACAGAAAAGAAAATAGTAAAGGAACAATTTTTTGAAGAAAAAAATAAAAAGGAAAGAGAAAAATAATGTAGATCTAGGTAGAACTTGTGCCACCTGCAAATTATTGTTCTAGCATAATGATGAGGTAAACTACTCTAATATTTTGATGTCAGATCTTAACTAACAAACATGAAATAAATATACCCAAACAAATTATCAACAATAGATTTAGATTTCTACTAAGTAAGGACATACCTCGCAGACACACTCTCGGACTTGGAAGACTTGCTCTTCTTCTTGCGTGGTGCTTTAGCAGGTTGTGTTTTCCGATTCCTAGAAAAATAATTTGAGATACAATTTAGCCTAAAACCACATCAAAACATTATATCATGCAAGGCAATATAATTGACAGACGTAGTAATGGTAAAAAATCTGAAATTTCTACGTGGATTTATTGTAATCACGTTTGTTTACATTCACTCATTCACTAACACTACAGACACTACACTGCACTTGGGGATTCACTACACTTCACTCAGCACTACATGGGAATATTGATACGTAAAATAACATTCTATAAGCCTACTTTGTCTATGAAGTAGCATTACATTCAACAACAGACACAATAAAAATATATATATCATAATGTAATTAAGTTTCAGAAATAAACGTACCTTTTCAGCTGTTTTCTGGGGCCAGTTCCGCTCGTCATTCGACAACAAACTCGTTTCTCTACGAGTGGGACTAGTAATATTTTGAAAATTTGTCGGGCTCATTTTCTTGGGAAGAATCACTAAAATGGGATAAGGAGGCATCGGAGTATGAGGAGTCACTATCTCTTGATGAAATTTCATCGCTAGAATAATTGCTGGAAGACATTTTGGTGTGATTTGGAGACGTTTGATGAACGAAAATCAGCAAAAGTCCGATGCGCACAGCAGGGAAAAAAAATGACGGGTAATTTTCAAATTACATACGGGTACTTGCGTACTGTCCTCTACGTTGAAACTTTACTCACACATAGAACGGGAATATCTCGATCGAATGCTTTTTTTCCTTTTAAAGGTATTACAAAGTTTTGGTATGAAGTCATGAATTTGGTTCAAATGAACATATTGGAAGCATATGCGGTCCTACAATATTTAGTGATCGTTGTCGCGGTTGAAATCGAGTCTAAAGTTATGAAAATAACATGATAAACTCGTTATGTTGTATAGCTCCCGCTCAAGGTCAAGATATTAATTAAGCTATAAATCAATGTTTCTCGACTAAAATCGACCGATTAGCTATTCCCGTTTGGAAATTATATATCACAACTACATATTCTGAGATTTTCATGGTCGCAGCTACCATTTGTACGGCTGTAGGCGCTTTTTGAAATTCATCAAAATTTACCGGGAGCACCGGTAAATTTTTATATTCAATTTATCTCGAAAGCAGAAGTGTTTTAGGGGCTAAATTTTCTAGTGCTTATAATACATCCAAAGGGGCATCCAAATATATCAAAATTGTATAGAATGACTATCCACCCAATTTTCAAAATTTCCCAAAACTTTGTATTACCTTTAATAAAGGAGATTTTTTTTTTGAAATTTCTATGTGTACATTTTCTTTTTACACATGGTTTATGTATGGTTATCTTTGAGTGCACTAGTCACTACTATAGTTTTATAAATAAAATCAAGAATATTAATAAAGGAACAAAATTGAAATTTCGTACATTTTCTTTTTACACATTGTTTATTTATGGTTATCTTTGAGCTCACTATTCAATATGTGACCCCACAGCTAAAAACCACCAATAAGTCGCAAAATGAACAACAGAGATAATGGCAGGAGAAGCGGGCTTTTTTAATAGGATGCCAGTCATAAACAATAAACATATGCAAGTTTAGAAAATAGACAAAAAATAGTTTACAAATTTGTATCATGTCATAAAAAATGTAAGTGCAAAAAATAGGAAGAAAATAGTACTCGCAAATAGGTAAAAAGAAGTCTGAAAAAGATTAAGGTGAAAAAATAGGGAAAAAATAGTCTGAAAAAGATTAAGGTGAAAAAATAGGGAAAAAATAGTCTGAAAAAGATTAAGATGAAAAAAATAGGGTAAAAATAGTCCTATTTTTTTCATATTTTTTTGGAGAAAATAGAAAAAAAAATAGTCTGAAAAAGATGAAGGTGAAAAAATAGGGAAAAAATAGTTTGGTACTCGAAAATAGGAAAAAATAGAACTATTTTTTTCCTATTTTCTTTAAAAAAAATAGGAATAAAATAGTCCACAAAAGTTGAAGGTGAAAAAAATGGGGAAAAAATAGTTTGTGCTTGAAAATAGGAAAAAAATAGGACTATTTTTTTCCTGTTTTCTTATAGGAAATAGGAAAAAAATAGTCTGAAAAAAAATATAGGTGAAAAAAATAGGGAAAAAATAGTTTGTACTTGAAAATAGGAAAAAAATAGCCCTATTTTTTCCTATTTTCTTGAAGGAAATAGGGAAAAAATAGTCTGCATTTCCAGAAAATAGGGAAAAAATAGAGAAAAAATAGGGAAAAAATATATTTTCGCAACATAAAAAACTACTAGGGAATGAATGGCAACTGCAGCTTGCAGGATCGAGAACGACTCATTTACTCGCAATATCAATTCCAAAATGGCCTTGATATCACGATGTCCAGCCGATGTAGTTTGTTTTCCGAGTCACTTTATTATTGAACACTAGCGAACCAAGATATGGGCTTGGAGTCTATAGATATTCTAGCCCCCAAATTAAATTAAAAAATAATTTAAGCGAGGCACACGTCGAAAACGAATGTAGGAACCCCAAGTCCCCGGCCCTTGGACCTAAATTAATATTCCAGATTCGCGCGTGTTGTTGAATGTGTTGAATTGTTCAGGAGTCATGAATTACTTGAGAAAATGTCAATCATAGACGGCACTTCTTAACTTTATTCATATCTCCTCCCTTTTTCGTATATGGTTAAAAAATGTTTTCCAGTGTTCTTTTGATATAAGTATGTATACATATTTGTTATACCGAACAGCCAATGAACCCATTGGACGGGCTCTGTGTATCGGCGATGGTATTACCCAGAGTCAGTGGCAACCTGTGGATAATTGCGGACCATTTAGAAACGTCACAGATATTCTCACCGAAATTACACAGGTTTTTGGAATTTTATTTCACATTTCGATCATTGAAAAGAGGCTTTTAAATAACCTCCATATGTAATGGGATTATGTTAAGTATATTGAAGATACCACTGATTATTACAAACTGAAAAAAGTTCGACTATCTTTTTTTTTTAAAGATAAATATAAAATTACCCTTCATTGGGTAGATTTCTACCCAGTATTGTGTACAATTTTACAAAATAAACATACATGTTCCCTTCTTACTCAACTTTCTTTTAGAGTTTATCCTTACTTTTCAATTGAAAACTATCAAATCATGCCTAACGGGTAATGAATAGCCCACGGTCACTCAATTCTACTGAATATCACTGTCATATTTATTGGCAATACTAAACTACGAGCACTCGCAACAGGCCTACTTATCTTCATTCGTTAACTCGTTTACTCGTGATACGGCATTTAAAACGAGAAATAGTTTGAAATAGTACAATGTTACCGAATAATTGCTAGAAATTGGTTTGATTAAAATCCTTTAACAACCTCAGGTGATTATAACCGCCAAATTTATTCGGAGATTATGTTCCATCTCCCGGTTCATGAGTTGTGAAATTAAATATTGTGGGACACAATGGCACAAGAGATCTAACATAATGTGTTATCGCAATATTATAAGGGAAACATGCTCGCAAATTTTTTGTTATCTTTAGGAGGGAAAGTTTATCACTCAACATGTATATGCTGTAAGATATTTTCCATCAAAATTTAGGTAAGCGTAAGTGAAGAAAACGCAGGTGAAGTGAGCCAGCAAGTATCATCTGTTACTTCCAACATCGAAGATATCACATCAGATGACATCACGTTTGTGGCAGAGATAACATTAAACATTGTGCAGCAGAATCTTACAAGTGAAGAGGTATTCTTTACGATGCAAGATTAATCCTATTGAGCATGGAGTTGCGATGGATGATACATTTTATTATATATTCCGATAATCATCTCATGGGAAAAAATGTCTTCCCTCCGAAACAAGTATAACATTTTCATAGATGTGAAAGAGGTAAATCCCATAACTGCCTTTTAACAATATTGGAAGCATTGAAAATTTTACTAGAGCCTAACCCCGTCTCCGGCCCTATTTTTTTTTGAAGTTTTTTATAATGTTTTGTTAGTTGTATGACAGGATTAGGCCTGTCACTGTCTATTAATATCTTTTTGACAATTTTGTGGATGTTGGTCCAGCAATTGTGGAAACAGCTTTAACAGCTGTGTTTAGGCTGTCGTGTTATGTAATACACTATCGTCGTTCAGATTTTTTAAAATTCAAGATTGATTTCCGAGATTTGACTACTTTCCCGTACTATAGCTTAAATTATCTTCCTCTTTTGTGTTCTAATTTGACAGGTAACGGAGTATATAACACGTATCGTGAACAATATCGCTGAGGTAGAAACAGAGGAACTTGAAGCCGCAGAGGAAGAAGGTGGGGCAATAAGTAAATTAATCCTGGCTTTTGAGGAACAAATCAGTCGTGTTGAGGTTGCCGATGGTGGGATGCTCAACATTCAGCTGCCAAATGTAGCCGTACAGGTGATTTTTTTTAATTTATATCATATACTATGAACAAATAATTTGACGTTAACCAGTCTACTAAAAATATATAGAATTCAATGTCCAAGTTTATGTTATAATTTTGTGCATAGTGTTAAAACAAAATTATCGACACAGCCATTCATCCATTGTAATCTCATTTAGTCTGGTGTCAAACAAGGCACGACACTTTCAAGATCCTTTGTTATAGTTTTAAAAAGATCTACCAAACAACATCATTATTTGAGCATTTATGTGTGCGGGATACATCAAGTTTTGAATACGGATGATGCCTTACTTGAATGCGCCTGTGCCCGGTACTGATCGCTTCGCTTTAATCATCATCAGCATTAATAATAATGATAATAATAATAATTATTATTATTATAGTAATAGTGAAAAACAATAATAAGAACAATTATCATCATAATAGTAATAGCAAAAATATTAGTTTAAAGATAATGAAAACAACGATAACAATAATGGTTATAACAATAACGCTAATAATAATAATGGTATCGATAATACTACTAATGCATAATATTAATGATATAAACAATGATGATTATAATATTAACAGTATTGATGATAATTGCGCCCATTCATCTAATACCGGCCTGTGGCTTTGACGGATGCACCTTTTTTCCATTCTATACTTTTATTATATTTGATCATGTTTTCTTTGCTATTTTCGTTTTTTAATGTATGGATATATATATATATATATGTATATATATGTATATATATATATATATATATTTCAATGTATTTTTCTTTGCCTATATTTTACAACAATGTATAATGTAATTTTTACTGTGATTGAAAACAAATAAAGTTAAATTAAATTCAAATCAATTCAATTCAATTAATTATATGCCAATTCAAATATAAACGATTCTTTCTTTTTTAAACACCTCAACTGATCTGCTTATGCAAATCTATCGAGGGGGTATTCAAGAGCGAAGGACCTGCATGAGCAATGGTTCCCTACCCCAATTCCTATTCCTATATTCCTAACAATAATAATAATGATGATGATAATACAAATGATGGTATTGATAATTATAATGATGATGATAATAATACAATATTTGTTAAGGTGCTCATGGTGTACTTGTGCAAAGAGGAAATCGCCTAAAAACTTGTCCATTATATACAAAACAAAAAAAGAAATAGGGAACAATCAAATGTAAATCAATTAAAATAGAAACGTTTTTTTATAGATTGTTTTTAGACACAATATATAATCAGCTACTACAAGTATTTCGAGGGAGAGCGTCTCCTACAGAGAAGGTCCTGCCTGAGCAAAGATCCCCTTCCCTTACTTATAGCTTGAAGAACAAGAGCGTGAAGATCTAGAAGGAATTACTGTTCTGTGAAGTAGAGCCATTGGCAAATCGAATTAAAAGCAAATCAACTATTGCCGTTCTTATTTACTTAACAGGTTCAGAGTGTAATTGCTGACGACGTAATGAATGGTCTCGTGCTTTCACTAGCTGGACCCAGTCTTTCAGACCTGACCAAGTCCAATATTACCATCAGGGCTCTGACCCAAGATGACCGCGATGACGTCATTGCTACCAGACCAGACATCATCGCTCAGGTCAACATTCCACCTTCAGTTTCATCCGTCATTTCGTCCACGGCCCCATTCTCTGGTTCACCGTCGAATGACAGTGGTGAATACATCCGGGTCAACTTCAATGTATTTTCAACTTCAGCCCTGTTCATTTCTAAGTCATTGCGCACAATCAGTGCAGCTAATGAAGGCTTCAATCGATCGGCTAACTCGCCCGTGATTTCTCTCAATTTTGGTCAAGGGAAAGTAGCAGCCTTGACCGAATTCATCAATTTTACCTTCTCTACAATAATGGTAAGACATATATAACTATTGAATTGCTGAATATTTTTCTCCTGTTTATTATACACATTTGTAACCTGCCTTTAGCAGCATTTTCATAGATAATTACATTTGTAGACATACATGTTTTTGCAATATGTATAGCAATTTTTTTTTTTAAACCCTGATTCCCCCCATAAACGAGCTTTTAAACTATACTAATCTAAAATATCGATATCTTCTTTCATGCTTTATTTAAAGTGGAAATTCAAAGAAAATCACAAATATGTCAACTTATGTATCACTAGAAACTGGTAAGCTAACAGATGGCCATCGTACAAGTTTTAGGTCAACTACATATCGGGTGATTTATACAAATACAAATACAACCACCTCCATAGCAGCTGGGATATACGAGAGATTCGCCATAAAAATAACGATGTTTTAATGACGTCACATAATGGACCAATACTGCCCAAGCAGACGACATCCCATAAAGAATGAACATATTGCAAAGCTATTATTTCTCAAATTATAATGAGTTTAGTGTATATAAACGTGATTGTATTTCAAACCATTCAAAAGGGGATATGAAACCGATTCTGATAACATATTTTGTTTGTAAATACACAGGATAGGGGTTAATTAACAATCAAAGAAACCAGACTTTCAATTTGAAAAAAAAACATTTGTTCCCTCTTGAAACGCCGAACATACCACGGTGTGTGCAGCTAAATATACAATGGCGTCTTGTTTGTTTACAAGCGACAGATTCCTTTATTTTTGTATCGCTGCATTTGTCATCAAAATAAAACCATGCGCGGGCTTTAGAGTGAGGCAATAGATTATACATTTAGCCTGATGGTAGTGAAGTAAGAGAAAGAACTCAAGAGAAGATGAAAAACAGGCACTGAAAATGTGTGAAATGTCATGGGGCATCGTCTGCTTGTGCAAATCATGTCCATCCTTGGATCTCAGCAAGCTATTCAGGTGCTATGCCGGGGCTATATTTAAACGTTTTGTAATTTATAATAATCATTACTTCAAATGTTTCCAAGTATTGAATTTTGATAACCTTGTCGAATAAAGTTTCAACTTTGCATGCATTTATAATAATCATTACTTCAAATTTTTCAAAGTATTGAATTTTGATAACCTGTTCGCATAAAGTTTCAACTTTGCATTAATGAAAATAAAGTTAGTTTAAAAAAAAAATGATTTTGGGTTTACATACATTTTTTATTTGTTTTTGGTAGTCTGGATACGTGAATCCGATGTGCTCATTCTGGGATGAGGAGGAGGACGATTGGTCCCAAGATGGGTGTGTTCTTGTTTCTGGAATCACATCATCTGATGAGCTCTATGATGAGGAGAGCGTGCGCTGTGCGTGTGATCATCTTACCAACTTCGCTGTTATAATGGTCAGTAAACAGCACATAAACAGTTATTATATCTGTTATACTAATCCCCGGACAACTGTAACCGAACTAACTAGACGCAGTAATACTAGAGCTGTCGCGTGATAATCCTTTCGATGACAAAGGGGTATTGTTGGTCCCTCGGGATTAAATACATGTAGAATGGTATAATTGGTATATGTGTTTTTGGACGTGCAGTCATTATTCGACACCTTACAGTTCCCCTATTCCTTCCGAAGAACGATGGAGATGGTCTTCCTGAATTGGGTATGGAATAATATTGAGATCTAATACATTTTGATGGTGTGGACTCTTGTGTGAAAGGTAGTTCAGTGATATACTCTTCTTTTTTTTCATCAGTAATGTAAGATTTCACCCCTTCTTGTTAAAATAAATCACTAATTTCCCGCTTTAAATTAACGACACTATGATAGCTAATGGGCAAATAATCAGTTACATTTGAGCATTGGATGATGTTCCCGTTTGGGCTCAAATTGTTTTCATGTTACAGGATATCCATAGACAGGAGGGTTCATTCATCAAGGCATACAACATCCTGACTTACATTGGATGCTGTATTTCTATCTTCAGTCTTCTTGTCACATTGGCAACCTACATGTGGAACAAGTGAGCTCAATTGAAGAAGGAAATGCATTTATTAATGTAATACAAAGGAGACAGAATGTGTTATTATTCTCTGGTCCTTCTATCTTCGATTTTAGTTAGTAGCTTTTGAACAAAGAGAAGTTTCATTGCCCACGAAAGAGATGCATTTTTTTGAATTAATGAAATAATCACGCAAATTCGAATACCCCCCCCCCTCCCCCTCCCCCTTTTTTAATTTTTTTTAAAATCATCTCGTATTAACCAAATGATTTGTGAAATACGTGTGAACCTACAGCACGCAGGCATCACTTATGTTTGGACCAGCCGGGCTGTTGGGAACTACCAAAACATGTAGAGTTCTGATAGAGAGGGTAGAGCAAGGGGAGGAGGAGGAGGAGAGGAAGAAGAAGAAGTAGAAGAAGAGAAAGAGAAACTAACATGAAATGTAGGGGTGGGTTGACGAGGGTAATAAACAGGTTATAATATTCATTTGTTAATATCATTATATTCAGGGGCGTACGCAGGGGGGGGGGGTTTTGGGGGTTCAAACCCCCCCCCTTTGGTTTTTTTTTTTTTTTTTTTTTTTTTTTTTTTTTTTAGTTATTAAAAAAAAAAAAAAAAAAAAAGAAATTATACCCACGGCTAACGTAAAAAAGGTGACCTTACCCCCCCCCCCAACGAAAAAAAATGTCAAATTTTGAAATTTCGAGACAAAAAAAAAAAAAAAAAAGTGTCCGCTTACCCCCCCCCCCCCACTGAGCGACTTTTCGGCCGGCGCGATTTTCAAATTTTCGGGAGCAAAATATTTTAAAACCCCCCCCTTGAAAAAAATCCTGCGTACGCCCCTGCCTGTGCAGGGGCGTACGCAGGGGGGGGGGTTTGGGGGTTCAAACCCCCCCCCCCCCCCCTTTGTTTTTTTTTTTTTTTTTTTTTTTTTTTTTTTTTAGTTATTAAAAAAAAAAAAAAAAAAAAAGAAATTATACCCACGGCTAACGTAAAAAAGGTGACCTTACCCCCCCCCCCCCCAACGAAAAAAAATGTCAAATTTTGAAATTTCGAGACAAAAAAAAAAAAAAAAAGTGTCCGCTTACCCCTGCGTACGCCCCTGATTATATTTATCAATATTGTATATTGATATTCTATCAACTTCGTAGATCAAACCCTCTGCCTAATGGTTTGCAGCTGTTCTTTGCATGAGGAAGCATAGTCATTTTGAACACCTTTGGTATACATATAATTGAATAGTTAGGCCTACACCCAGATAAATTTAATTCAACAATGCCTCGCCGTATTGAGGGTCTGTGTCCAGTATTAACAGAGATAAGTAAAGCACAATCACGTAATCTCCTTCATTTCACAAAGATTTTCCCCGTCAATTTTTTGTTTGTTCTTGTTTGACGTTTTTCTTCTTCTTTGGTGTTAATGAAATGATGGTAAGGCTGTACAGGTATCATGGTAGAATATTGCTTCGACACCTTCCTGATCTCATTTTAACGTTACAATCTTGATAGGGATTTGAGGACCGGACAGCCTAAACAGATCTTAATCTGTTTGTGCCTGACCTTGCTGTGTCTCTACACGACATTTGTCATCATGATCTCTCTGGATTCTACCAGAGATTATCGTGAGGTCCAAGCTGGTCCCTGTGGGTTCCTGACGGCCCTAGTTCACTTCTTCGTTTTGTCCTCCATTGCATGGATGGGTGTGGAAGGGTACAATATGTACCTCTTCTTTGTGAAGATCTTTAACCCTTACAAAGAGAATTTCATGATCAAGGCTTTCTTAGCTGCATGGGGTAAGACATTTTTGTCTTTAAATCTTTTTTTCCGGGAATAGGGCTTACTATTAACATGAAGTGCCCGTATGTAGTTCCAGATAGAATATCTCTATATCATAATTCTTCGACCGAATTATTTAAACCTATACATGTAGGTACTGAAAGTATTCATAAAACGATGAGCTTGGCAAGGTGCGACGACCTGCTTTGCTGCGATCAACTTTCAGCAATCAAAATGATGATGAATGGGCGATCAAATGTAATTCCTTTAATATTCATATAACAAAGGATATGCTTATCTTCTCTGATTTTAATGAACAAAAAAAATTCCTAAATTCTGGCAGGATATTGTATTCATTTCGCCATGTTAACTAACTGGAGTAACTTATGGAAAGATCACATTAGGGCGGACTATGGTGCAACAGGCATCGTCTTGAAATGAAGATGAATTCGTAAATTTTGCCATTTATCAGCAATTTCTTCACTATTTTTTTAAAACAATACTCGAAGTTGCAACTGAACTACTTTGAAAATTGTATTTCCTCATACTTTTTCAGGAATTCCTGCACTTATCGTGGTTCTTACCGGAGCTATTGCTAGAGACTCTTACGCCCTTGATGATCTGTAAGTGGTAACGCTTCAACATTTAGCTTAAGTATTGGATTGCATATCATAGAGTATACCCAATGATCTTAAACATTTGGATTCAGCAAAATCACGATTCTGTACTTTAATCTAGTTAAACGACATTTGATATTTTAGTATAATCATGAGTTAGCAAGTATGCAATCATGGTCTGGAATTTATATCTAAGTATCACTTTCATGGGGATGTGGTATATTCCAAGCTCTAGAAGGCCAACAACTGAATACAAGCACCACATACTAAAAATAGCAGACGTTGTTGGTAATGAATGGGACAAGAAAGCTTGGAATTGCCAAATAAGTAAAGCGAAATCATTTACAAAGACAATTCTTCAGTTAAAATGTTCTAAGGACGATGGCCACTTTGCATAACTATCGCTAAGATAGACAGTATTGATTTATTTAATTCGGTCACTTAACTGCATATAATATCAACAGGTGCTTCCTACAATTCTGGGCTCAAATCGGCGGTCTCCTGATCCCCATGTCCATCATCCTCCTCATCAACATTGTCATCTTCGCCCTTGTGGTTCGACGATTGCTCGAGCCACCCAACATCGCTGGCCGGGTGACAATCAAAGAGGCTAAGGTAGAACGTCGAGAGACTATCAAGCGCGTCCAGAACGCGATCTGCATCTTGCTCCTGCTCGGTCTGACTTGGGTCACCGGATATCTTCTTTTAATCCCGTTATTCAGTCAGGTAAAGCCAACAAACTCCCCTGTAGCATATTATCTCTTCTAAAAAGTGTCTTGAGAACTCAGATATGATGATCACATACAAATACATGTTTAGTATCTGAAGAACATGAGAGAGAATGCTATATATCTAATTATTTTAATTCTGAAACATTTGCGTTTAACAGGTGGCTCAGCCAATCTTCATCGTCCTTAACTCCTTCCAAGGACTGTTCATCTTTCTACTCTACTGCGTCCGGAATCCTGACATCCGTAAGCAATGGGGGCTGACTTCTTTCGACAAGTTTCTAAAGAAAGAAGCAAGCACTTCCAGCGGTGTGATGAACTCGACGGCCCCATCCTCATCAGCTGGCGTGATTAGCAATCTGCGCCCAGGAGCCTCGGGTAATGACTTGTTGCCTACCAAAGACGACAATCCCGATCCTATGTGTATGTTCAATCCGACCTATGATGTGAGCCAGGTTGACGAAGGGGTCACACCACCTATGAACTAAGATCTCCCAAGTTCCAACAAGGAACAGAATAAGGACACGGATCGTGATGCAACAAGCACTGATGTCGTGACGGTCAGTCTTCCTGAGGATACAGAGGATGGCAATGAGAGGAGTGATGATATTGTCAATTTTCCAATGTCAGCAAAGGAAATTAGAGCAGTAACAAAAATGCCATGCAGTGGCACCCACGATTTTGAAACGGCCAAAGTTGTGGTTTTGACTAAAGCGATGAATTCATTCTTACTTGATTTAGAAAACTTGTAAACGGCTTTTAATTCATTTATTTTTCAGCAAGAAAACGGTCTTATTAAGAGAACATGCTTTTGTACTGGCATACTAGGCAGGGGAGGGAATGGGCTGAGTATATAAACGAAAGGAAATTAGAAAATAATGGATGCGTAGCATGAAAGTTCCCATTGCTGTCCTTTTTTTCTTTCTTTTTTCTCCAAAGGTTGAACAATTTTCGCCGCATAGAATCGAACCGGTTACTGGCTGAGATCGCCAATGCCTTTTAACTACTAAAACAGACAGAATTCCCCCCCCCCCATCCCCTTCCCCGACCTTATTTGCAATTACCAAAAGTCCACCACCACGTATATGTTATCATCTTTATTGTATTTCAATGACGAAATTATATATGTACAATGTATATGTACCTTATCGAAGCACTCATGATCAGATGATTATTTTTTATAATATACTTTGGTGGTGTATTACTCAGAAAAGAGGTCTTTTCATTGTTTAAAAAAGTATGATGATGATGATGATAGTACTATGTTCTTTTTGTATTCATTTGAATCATTTTTAGTCATGACATGATATATAAAGTATGTATATTGCGAATGGAAGTGATATAATAATGGTTGCGTAGCTTAAATCCAAGGTCCCCATTGCTTTCTCTTTTTTATTGTTGTTGTTGTTGTTGCAAACGTTAACAAAAAATTGTCTTCGCCGGAAATCGAACTGGGTCACTGACTGAGAACGCCAATGCTTTAACCACTAGACCACAATGAACCCCCCATCCCCCTTACTGGAGCTTTTTGCAATTACCAATATTTCGTTACCATATACTCAGGCAACCATACAGGTGATCGTTATTTCTTATCATCTCTATTGTATTTCAATGACGAAATCATATGTACAATTTATATGTACCTTATCGAAGCAATCATGATCAGAAGATTTTTTTAATATGATATTTTGTGGCGTATTACTCAGAGAAGAGGTCTATACATTTTTGAAAAAAGTATAATAATGATAATGGTAAGATAATTTTTATATTCAATTCATTTTAGTTATTTTTAGTCATGATATGATATGTATATACATATGTAATGCGTAGGGGAATTAGACAATGATCGGTATGTAGCTTAAAACAAAATTTCCCATTGCTGTCTTCTTTTTTTATTTCTTTGAAAAGGTTGAAGGAAAATTGTCTCCGAGGTGAATCGAACTGTGTCACTGGCTGAGAACGCCAGTGCCTTAACCAATAGACCCCAGAGACGGGCCAGTGGATACCAGATTCAATTGACCGACAGATTTGTTAAATATCGTAGAAAGAATATTTGTAGGTCTACATGTATATTATATATATATACTCATGCGGTGGTCGACGAAAAATAGACAATTGAAGAAGAAATAATGGGAAAACTTAGGAGATACAAAATATACTAATTGTTGGCTTTAAAACTTTGTCAAATAATGACAAATATATGCAGTTCTTGAAGTTACCTAGTTGTTCCATGATTATATTTTATATACAGTTTCATATGCTTCTTAATTTTTACTCAGAAAATTGTACTTTATTCTAGATTATTTTGGTTGTTTTCGTTCCCGATTTTGTTAAAGTATAAACTTTATTGCTCAGGGCGTCCCTGAAAAAATGAGATTCAAGTTTATCGTTAAATCACTCAATAATCCTGAATTATTTTAGTTAATGTGTACATAACAGCAAAGCTAATCAATAAATATACAAGTTACCTTCATACAGCGATCAAGGTTAAGTGCATCTAAACCCTATACATGATTAACTTACACGAATTAATGAAAAAATCTCATGAAAAATAAATATGACATGAATGTACGTATATGAATACAAATTTAAGACAAAAATATTTGGTATACTGAGATGCAAATGTACGCAGAATAATTTACACATTGACATGAGAAACACTTCTTCAATTAACTGTGTGAAAGGTAGGTATTAAGGCCAGCCTCAAAATTATTGAAATCAAATGTGAAAGTATCAGGCTCTGCATGTTGATTTTCGATAATTAACATTCCCAAATCATGTGTCTTTTAAAACAACTATCATCATCTTAATTCAGTCATATGTGATTTAATGATCATATTTTTGTTGTCATATGATATGAAGGAAAATGAGCTTTTCGGTGATGTAAATAATAGTGATAAAAAGAATTTAGGATAATTGACTAATTTACGAATATTAGCTTGTGTTCCTATTTTCAGTGGCACCCTGTATTGGGATGTTGGATTGCTTAGTTATATTATGATACTGCTGATACAAAGCATGAAAAATCAGAACATTGCTGTAACTATCATTTGTATTATCGTGCGCAACAAAAAAATTATAAAAGCAAGCTTAGTAATAAAGTAAATGGTGGAGTGGAAAGTTGGTAATCACATTGTTTTTATTAATCGTTTTAAAAAGTTATTTCATTTTCATATTTCCATTGCGATTTAAAAACGTATACAAACTGCAATTATTCTTTTCAAAGGTGTCAAAGCTAGCAAAAAATGAATTAACAAGAAAACCCCAAATCTACGAGATCAATTGCATAATCTAAAACCAATCAGAACACAAGCCCAAATTAAAATGGCGGATCACTACATTTTGAATTCAGTTAATATTAAAGTATAGACATAGGATCTGGCATTTATAAAATATCAATAATAATAGGACCTTTATTGTAGAGGAGAGGAATACCGACACTTTCTGGGTGCTGGTCATTTCAGCCCTGCATGCTACAAAAAGATAGTATTTTTGTTTAAGTATACAATTCGTGGAAAATAGCTCCTTTTGCATAACTACCACCAAAGCCCTGATGGCAATAAACTCCTAAGCAGGTACCCCGAGCAAGTCACTCAGGACAAGTACCCAAGGCCAAACTACCTCTCAGTTTTATGCTCAGATATGTTTCTATTAGGAATAATTGGATGTATGCTTTTGGGGTTAGTAGTCCAGGGGGGTGTTTCACAAAGATCCTAAGTAGAACTTAACACTAAGTTGGACTTAAAAATTATGGACAGCCATTGGAGCCTTAAAATGAAATATATTCAAAAGCAGAAATTCAAGTATTTTAGACTTTTTATAAATTCCACATCCAGAACATGAAATCTCCTTGATGATAGAAAATATGAATGATTTGAATCAACATTTTATGCCTTTCAAAAAAACTTTTACAATATATTTTCAAAGATGCTAATGGCTTTCCATATTTTTTTAGTCCAACTTTGAGATAAGTTCAACTTAGGATCTTTGTGAAACACTCCCCAGAAGTGGTAGTCTAGGAGTAAATGTCCCTTTTGGTTTCTTCTCCTTGAAATTGTCCGAGATTTGAAAGTCTAGAGGGTAGTCCTCACTGACACTCAAAAAACAAATTGGAATTTTCACTTATAAACACCCGTACGTAACACCATATTGCAAAATAATATAAATAACCACCCTCCGTAAAATACTGCACATGCACAGTCATGATAATCACTCTTGTAATTGGAAACATGTACATAATTGCGAATAATAATAGTCCGATTTTATACAGCGCTTAATACAAATGTCTCTAAGCGCTTTATACGGATATACTTGGCCCCGTCTTACAAAGAGTTGATATCAATCGCAACTTATTTGCAATTGATATCGATCGCGATTTTGTACACAAGAGATAGGAGACTGCAAACTTGCGATTGACTGGAGGACTTGCGATTGATTTGGATCAATCGCAACTCTTTGTAAGACGGGGCCCTGCAGATCTGTTAAAAGTAAGACAGTCATTCAAAGTGTGCTTATGACATTTTAACTAAGTAATGACCTACATCAGATGAAAGGTGAATACTTGCTCTTTACTATCATATATATATATATATATTATATGTTCGTCATATGATGAGACTTTTTGTTTGACTTTTACTGTTTAAGATTAAAGTTTGGCTCAAACTGGGATATCAGAGGATTTATACCGCGCAGAACGCCCCAAAACGGATAATAATCGTATTTTAACTTTGAAGGCTTTTAAAATCATTGTATGGCATGTGAACTAATATGTGACCTACAGGTGAAAACCTGCTCTTTACTCTCATAAACATGTATAATATGTGTACATATTTTTATCCCAGCTAAATGCTGTACAAACCTAGCACATTAATATAGGTGAGTGATCGGTGTGTCCAAAGCCACCGCGACAAAGGGTATTTATCAAGTTAAAGCAGGGGGGAAGTTGCCCCTCCCCTCCTCACTACAATTTCAGGATTGTGTGTATATCCTATTAGAGACATGGTGTTTCTAATCCTACATACTGAATAACTGCAATACTTTAATGATGTCTTCATATCACCCATTCCTACTAGCATTTAATTTTTAGTTTAAAAACTTAAAAAATGTATACCTCCGCCTTTCAGACACACATTACATGTAAGGTACAGGAATTAAATTGGTTATTATAACATGTCAAAAAAACAGCAAAAAAACAATCAAACAAAATAATACAAACAAAAAAAGTTAACAACAACAGAAGGCAGAATAAAATAAATAAAAACAAACATCCTAAACATGGTTTTACTCTTGGGAGTTGCTTCTGATTTTTCAAGGAAGATAGAAATTACATTTTTCTTTTACATGAGGTGTCTGGACTGGCTAGGCATTGCATTTTGGGAGTAATGATGAAGACATTTATTTATATCATCAGATTTGGTCAAGGCAACTAAAAAAGTAATATAATATAATCAGCTTCAACAAGATACCATACATGTCCTATATAATCACAACTTAGTTGGATCAAACATATAATAATTAATAACAACGGCTGAATAAAAAATATGAATCAGTTGATGGTTTAGTTTGTACAAGCTTTAATCAAATTAGGTCCACAACATCAATTCACCATAAATACAGTTCATCACATGATAAAACATGTACCAATAATCTTGTACATTTTTATACAATTCTATTTACAAGAATATGATAAGATAAAAGAGTAAATCAGCTACGATACAGACTTATTTTTGAGAAAGACAGTCTGCCTGGAGCGAGAAGGGAATGATATCTTTGTTAGGTTGAGTATATCATTGGAACAAAAAGGGTGTTTATAGCTCTTCATCTAAGTATATATAAGCAAACATCCTTCTGGCTCCAGAAAGATGTTGGACTCACTTTATGCCCTTCTGGCTCTCAGCAGATTAAGTCTAGACAGATTAAAAGTTAAAAAACTTCAGATGTTTCATAGGTGACATGAATTGGGACTCAAATCGATTACAAATTGTCTTAGAATAAGAGAAGTTTGGGTGGGGTGGGCCAGCAGCAAGGCAAATGGGTCTTGCTAATCATGACTCTATTACAACTTGATCGAAGAGGCAAATTTATTAAAGGGATCGTTTAACAATGTTAAATCTGAGATACTCGGTCCTACATGTTACCAGTGTCTGTGATATGGTGTAATATTGAAGCCCTAAAAAAAAAATCGCGCTTCAAAATGATCAAGAAGCGCATCAAAAAAGTAAAAATCTTTGAGTGACCGGTTTTACCATACTCGATTTCCCCAATACACTGTAGTGTTATGAAAACTGTACAGCGAACGGTTTTCAAAATTTGTAATTCCAACCATTAATATCTTGATAATCAGACAGGCGATCGGCTTGTAAAAGTCATGGAGTTCCTGACTGATCTAAAGGTTTATAATTATCACTGCAGCATGAGCTAAATCAAGGATTATTTCTAAAGGATCTAAGACAAAGTTACCGGATCCCTTTAATAAAGTAGATGTAAGGAGGTAGTATTGACTGCTGAGCTGACATGTACTTAGTTCTTCAACAGCAATTGGTAGGTAGATGGCTAGATAGATGCAACAAAGGAATTGTAAATTAAAAACAAAATTAACAAGCATACATATTAATGATTATACAACTGAGTATTTAGGTAATAAATATATGAGGCTATACTAATTAAGTTTACATGGCTTTTAACTTTTGAAGTGCATAAAATGGAGTGAAAATATCTTGTAACGATATACATAGGAGATATACATCAATTTACAATAGCATTTCTCAGTGTTGACTTCTGAGCGAGAATTACGCTGACAGACAGATAGACACTATTCGTTATCATGTATAACTTCAAATGCTATACTCATTTACTTTCTGGATCATTATCTAAACAGAGTGTAACCCATCAAAAAACCCTCCATTGTGATAGTACTTCATGAGCTCATTTAGTTAGCATTCACATTTCATTCAATTGAATTTTTCCTATCCAGAGTTTTTACTTTTAAAAACCAAAATATAAATTAAAAAAATAAAAACCAAAAAAAGAAAGAAATGTAGTTAAATCTGAATTTGTTTTTCTTTCTATTTCACAGCTACTATATATCATAGGAATACCCCCCCCCCCTATTGGCTAAGTATAATCAATAGACAATTATTAAATAACCTTTCCTAAACACAATTCCTACATTATCCCTAACATGGTGTAACAGTGCAGCGAAGCACAGACATGTCATCAAAACATGTACATGTATTTATAAAATGTCAACATTAGTACATTCAGATTAAAAAGTGTTGCATCACTATGATAAGATAATAAGTATTCCATATATACATATATATTTTACAAGCTATTTCCATGCAATAATATTGTGTATCACGCTGTGTTTGCAAATAAGTGATGGGACTAGACATCATTTCCTGATAAACCATTGATTTTCTGTCAGCGCTTGATGAGAAACTTTTTATCTGAATAAATTATTGATGTAAGTTTCAACAACATGCTTTCTATAAACATACCGGTATACAAAATCTAAAAAGTGATAAAACTGCAACATGTTCCTATCATAAACACCATGGACCAAGCTTGTTCATCTTGAATGGTTTATAAGTTTGCTCCAAGTATAAGCCTTATATAGGCGGCATTCTTTTAAATGACTGCAGTGAAATACTTATTATGAATTAGATGCTGTATTAATTTTCTTTTGAACAATTACATAATTTATAATGAAGAGTACAAAGTGCTCAAATGAATGACTCTTTTGCAAAAAGGCACTGGGAAATATATACATGTACTTGAAAAGAGTATGTCATCACTCATACAAGAGTTGAGTTTATGTTTGCAGTCATGAAAGTGTTTACAGCTGTATTTCCTATGACATTTATAGAAAAAGACATACAGCCTACAAAAAAGATTTCAGAGCTGTATGACATATGACACTTGAACTTTAGAATGATCAGTTCATTTCTATACACTCCTGCAATTTGTAGAAAATGTTCAACTTTCTTCAGATTTTAAGTCACACAGAAGCAAGATCTTTATCAATGGTGAATAATCTACACATGATCTACATATCTCCCAAGCTCAAAATCTAATCAATTTTGATCTTACATCCTCATGAAAATGTATCTCAGCCAAATTTGGGAATTCCTCTTCATCACCTTTCAAGTTATTACTGTTCATTATATAAAATTCCTGATGCATAACGGACAGATAACCTTATACGCTTTCGGTCCCAAGTCATCTGGCAGAGAAACACATGGCTACTTTTTTAATTGACAGAATTTGCTGAGCGGAGTGGCAATCGTGACTTGGTCTTGGGAGTGCGGTTCTTGCTACAATCCCTCGGCAGCTTCTTGCCGCGGGCGGTGGTCACAGATTTAGGCATCACAAAGTTTTCCTTCGTGTCATCTCCATCAATACTCTGTGGAGAGGAGAAAGAAAAAAATTGAAAGATTAGCAAAAAAACAAAAGGGCCTATTAAAAGGAAACTTAACTCATTTTTCATAACAGACCATTCCTTTCATGCAGATTGTGCAGCTCTAGTTTTGAGGGTTTGCTCCCTCTCAACTTGGCAAATGCTAGGCACCAGTCCCCAGAATGTTGCTTTTTTACATTTGGCCAGGCCAGTTTTTCAATTGTCAAGGGTCTTGTTAAATGGCAGTCAGAAAGGTTTTGGACATAAAAGCCAAAGAATCATCAAAAGATTTCAATTGTTGCAAAGTATATATCATATACGTGTATTTGGGATGATATTTTGGTTAAAGAGGTCATGTTTTCAATAAATTGAAAATACACCATGTGACCGAGAGGAGACTTCAGTAGCGTTACGAGTGAAGTAAATGTATTCTTCTGTGAAGCTCATCAAAACTTAGATACATCACATCATAACATCAGTTATTACTTTCTCATCAATGTTAGTTCCTCTTTTTTCTTGTGCTTTTTCCATTTTAATTGTCGTTTCATTGAATATTTTTGTGTGTGATATAATTATTCTTGTATTATGTTTTAAATGAGAAATAAAAAAAAAATCATTAAAAAAAAAAAAAAAGTCACCCACCTTAGAAGTAAGAGACTGTTGAGATTGTGATCTTGATAAGGTACTCTCATTGGCGTCTGTGCTGGTATCACCGAGGAAGCTTTCTGATTGGCCGATCTTCATCTCCTTCGTTGACTGGAGAGACATGTCAGATGGACACTGTGTTCAAAGACAATGTTACAATACCGGGTAACTAACAAGGAAATATGTAAAATGTATCAGATTTGAAATTAAAGTGAGAAAACAAACTATGCATGAAAGTAAGATCTTGTATGTGGTGAAGAGGGCTAATTGAAATAATTATGCAATGAGAACGATTGCAAAGCTTCAAGATGTAAACCTGGCATTTTCTTTCCTTGTCTTTAACTCATTTTGCAATATTTTCTTACTTTTTTTTTTTTGGATGGGGGGGGGGGGATATAAAGATATTTACCACAAAAGATTCTAAACATCACTCTGGTTTGAAGAAAAAAAATTGCATACCAGTTTTCATTAAAACCAAATACACGCTCATTCAGTAATTTTTTTTACTGAATGTAATACTTTTCACAAGACTTTAACAATGAAATTTAGTACTACATTCATTTTATAACCAAAGATTCTAAACATCTCTGGTTTGAAAGAAAAAAATTGCATACCAGTTTTCATTCAAACCTAATACACGCTCATTCAGTGATTTTTTTTTTACTGAATGTAATACTTTTCACAAGACTTTAACAATGGAATTTAATACTACATTCAGGCATTACATACAAAATGCTTGAAGAACGCTACATTTCAATCACAACCTCTCACTACAATATTCTCACCTCGCTTGCAATACTGTCATCAGGGAGAGGCATATCGGCTGCTTGGTTCAGCTCACATTCTTGACGGAACCTGTTGAGTATGATGCCATGGGGCTCTGTGCTGGTCAAGTCACGAGGATAGGAGAAGTGCTTGCGCTGGGGTGTAGTACCTGTATGTGCATAGTGATGAAATGATGTTGGTAAATGCAACAATTGTTAGAAAAGTCAGTTTAAAGGATTATTAAACTGCATTTCTTCATTCTAGTGTGGTATTCCTCCTATTTTGAACTAAGGTATATCCTTCATATCAACTTATGAAGTTGTAGATAAACAAGGCAAAAAGCAACCCAAAAAAGGAAAATTATGCTTCTGATATTCTGGTAACAGGAACAAGTCAATTATAAATTAGCCTTGGTTAGAATTGTTTAATAAGTTAGAAACATACTATCTTTCCATGATTGCCTTATTATAAAGTAACTGACTAATGGTGTGAGCATGAGAATTTTTTCAATGTCCGTTTTGGCCTGTTTATGCCTTACACTCCTGCCTTGCCAGATTCAGTAGGAAATTCAGCTTTGCTGTAAATGTATTTTCCTACGGTCTGAAAACTGCTGAAAACTGATGGTGGAAGGTGATATGTAAGGGTATCCCCACTGTCTGAGCTTAGCGTGTTGAAGGTTGATGAAAAAACAGTGTAATTTTTGTATGAAATGTTACTTATTATATTCCTTCTACTGTACTAACCCTCTAAAAGGCAAAAAATCCTGAGAAAATCCCCAAACCACAAAGATATTTATGGTTTTCTATGAAGGTGTCACTGGTCAACACTTTCTAACAGTGATTAACAGTAAATTCTCCCAACCATTTTTTAATTTTCCCTACCGTTTTTCCTTGAAAATAAGCCATAAAACAGGCTATAAAAAATCTGTCAACATATCTGGAATGGTATATAGAGCCAATTCATTGCATTGTGAAGATTTAAATTCACCTAAAATGTAATTAAATTGTAATGATATAGTTGGGAGAATTAAGGAATCGATCAGATCAGTTTTTCCCAATTTTAATCGTTAATAATGGTCCGTTTTCACTCAAACTTTCAGATTATCTTTACTTGTACAGTGATTAACCAATCAGATGTGACTTCAGTGGCATAATCATTTCTCTCAACCAACTTGAACCAAGTATGACCTACACAACTTGAGGTCTGTGCATTAAGACACATGTGACATCATATCTGATATCGGCCACACACACACACAAACACAGAATCTCTTTACACAACTATTCTAGCTATTCCAGGAGGTGAGTTGGCTCAGTCGGTAAAGCGTCTGCCTGTCGAACCAAAGATCCCGGGTTCGACTCCCACCCAGGCGGATGACTGAAGCCTGCGTTGTGTGTTAACGTGCCCCTTCCCTTGTTCATTAAGAACCCATTGCACTATTCGTATAAGAGTAGGGGGAAACCCTGGTGCAATGGTTCACCTGCACACCCTAATCAGGCCGTGTATACAGCATCTGCAAGAATCTTCAGTATTGAAGGAGGCAAATTATCTTGAAGAAGAAGAAGAAGAAGATAATAAATTCGCCATGGAAACCAAACTAACCTGTTGGGACATCCTTCTTCAAGTCCTGTGTCAGGAAGCCCTCCACTCTCTTCAGTCCACTCTCCACCGATTCCTCCATCTCTGCCGTCCAGCTGGTCATGTCCTCTGACCGAGCCTTGCTATCCTCTGTCCACTCAGTGACTGTGGTGGTCATCTCGGTCAGTTGTTTATCCACGGTGGTGCTTAGTGTCTCATCGGATGCCTCATGCTCAACGGTCATTGCCTATTTTCAATGAAAATAAAAAAAAATCTTATGATTGTGTGATCTGATGCAATAATGGTCATTGCCTATTTTCAATGGGGAAAAAAAAAATCTTATGATTGTGTGATCTGATGCAATAATGGTCATTGCCTATTTTCAATGGGGAAAAAAAATTTTATGATTGTGTGATCTGATGCAATAATGGTCATTGCCTATTTTCAATGGGGAAAAAACAATCTTATGATTGTGTGATCTGTTGCAATATATGTGCAACCACGAAGATGCAAACATCATGTTTTTAGTGGAACAACAGTGAACATGCACATATATTTTCTCTACGTTTCATAATAAATTGTTGACAATAATCTCAGGGAGATTTGTACCATAGCAGCCAAATATCTTGCCTTTTAATTAGCCACTCTCTGATTATTAGGTATGTTTTGTCACACTAGAGAAAAGACAACAAGCCTACTTTGAATACATGCGTAGATTAAGATTAAGCCTCAATTACAACTGCTCATTAAATATTTGATATTATTATTAAACCAATGCATAAGAAGTTGTCATGTTCATTAAAGACAATCAGCTATAATCCTTGTCCTTGAAATTAGAAAGAAGAAAAAAACTTTAAACCTTGTAAAATTAACATACATACAGATGTCATGTCATGATATCAAATGAATTGGCAAGAAATACAGAAAATCAAATAGGCTAACCTCTTTGTCAGCTTTCTGCTTGGAGACATGCTGCGAGATCTCTTCCATGTGACCTTTGACATTTTCACAGACTTGCTCCATGTGCTGCGTCTGCCTGTCTATCTGTGTGTTTGTGTGTGAGGTCACCGATTTCTCCAGGGAGGTGTTGTGCTGTCTGATGTCTTCAACTTGAGCAACAGTCTGTAAAAAGATTGGTTGATACAGAAAATTGCTTCAATGTAAAAGAACTATCTAAATGCAGTGAATTAAAATGCACTAAAAATAATGCTGCAAACACTCTTAATTTTTATTTTTTCAGATTCAAATTTACAGTAGCAGTATGTGCATGAATAGTACATGTATGTGAGAAGCTTTAAATGTAGAGAATTATCCAAGTGAATGAAACAGTGAATTAAACTGTTACAAAAGGATGCTGTAAATTCTCTTGAATTTCATTTCTCAGATGCTCAACCATGAATCATTTCCCTTTATAATCATGTTCATTGATATTTTTAAGACAGTAATGATTTCTCCCATGAGTTGCTTCATACCAACCTTTTCGTGATGACGGTCAGCACTTGAAATGAGTCGCTCACTTGATTCTCTGTGTACATTCCTAAAGGATTCACAGGACTCCTGTACAGAAGTTTCTTGACTGGAGATAAATAAACAATAAAATAAATCATGAGAACATACAGGAGAACAACTGGATTCAGACAAAATGTTGGGTTGGGAATGAAAACAAGGAATGGAAGAATACCGTCAGTACCGGTAGAACCAAAAAAATCAAATAGAGAGCAGAAGAAGGAGAAGAAGAAAAAGACAGAACTAGATGGAACTTCAACTGCGCGCAGTCGAAATGATGCCTCCGTCATAGAGCAATTTTACAAACCCAAACAGAAGAAATTTTTCAAATTCAAGTTCAATTGTAATCCATTAACAGGTTCTCAGAATATTGTGATTACAAGCAATTTCTCATGTACATATATGACCCTTTGATCTTTGACCTCATGACCCTAAAATCTACTCAGTTCATTGGCTCTGCAAGATGTCCAGAGTTAAATAGTAATCCATCTGTCAGTTCTAATGAGAATGCGTTCTCAAGCTATTTTTGCATACATAATGAGCCCATGACCTTTGACCTATGACCTCATGACCCAAGAATCGACTCAGTTCATTGGCTCTGCAAGATACATAGATGATCTAAGTTTGGCAGGAATCCATCAGTCTGTTCTAATGATATTGCGATCACAAGCTGTTTTTGCATACATAATGAGCCGCATGACCTTTGACCTTGACCTCATGACCCCAAAATCGAATAAGTTCATCGGCTCTGCAAGTTACATACATGACCTAAGTTTGGCAGGAATCCATCGATCGGTTCTTTAGATAACGCGATCACAAGCTATTTTTGCATACATAATGAGCCCTGTTACCTTTGACCTTTGACCTCGTGACCCCAAAATCTAATCAGTTCATCGGCTCTGTAAGATACATACATGACCAAATTTTGGCAGGAATCTATCAATCGGTTCTTCAGATAACGCGATCACGAGCTGTTTTTGCATACATAATGAGCCCTGTGACCTTTGACCTTTGACCTCGTAACCCCAAAATCTAATCAGTTCACCGGCTCTGTAAGATACATACATGAACAAAATTTGGCAGGAATCCATCAATCGGTTCTTTAGATAACGCGATCACGAGAATGGGACGTACGGACGTACGTACGTACGTACGTACGGACGGACGGACAACCCAAAAACATAATGCCTCCGGCTACTTCGTAACGGAGGCATAAAAACTCTTTTACTACATATAGGAACTATGGACTTCCAGATATATTTCTAGTTATGCTGTGGGAAGGTGAGCCTGCTTATCTTTTTAAAAGAATGCATATTAATGGTACTATGATCTTGCTTACCTTAGTATGCTGGTCTTTACACTTTCTGTCTCGGTGGATGCTTCTTCTAACTGTTCCTGGAGCTGGATGAGATGACAAAACAAGAGCAGAGGAAAGAGAGAAAATATATTTCAAACATTTCTGTAATTCAATAAAGGATAGATGTTTAAGTAGGAAAAACAAGAAACTGTGATCTTGCAAGATATTTCTGTAGTATAAAATGATGAAAGGTTCTCTGTATTTTGGTTGTCATTTTGGCAACCTAGATGAACGTTTAGCTTGCCAATTTTTGGTTAGTCATTTACAGTAAACTGCATCAAGTTCACATGGAACAATAATACCAGTGAGATTTTCCATTGGTTGTCACCTGGGTAACAAGAGTAGGACTATAAGATCGCCCAGCAGGATATGTCGGTAATCGCTAGCACCAGAGCAACTGCTGATTTTGAGCACTGGAAAGTATTATATAACCTACAAGCAACATTGCCAGCATGATATGAAGAAATTAGGCAATGGCAATCTTGTTGTATCTTTACCTTGGTTGTCTCTGAAGCAAAGCTTTGCTCCCTCTGAGCAAACAGGCCTTGTATATATTTCATCATGTCCTGTTGGAAACAATGTACAGAGAGTAGAAGTCACACTGGACATGCATGTTATGATGTCATTGCCAGAAGATGATTTTCACAATCTATGCTCCAAAACCCTGGACCCTAACCCTAACAATAAATCAAACCTAAAACTCAATCACAGCCCAAAACCTTTAATCTTTGATAAAACAAAGCCCGGAGCATATGTGGGATCAACTAGAAGACATTGCAGGAACCCCTATAGAGCACATTGTCTAGATCACCATCATGTTTAATAATATATTAAACAAAGCTGTTATTTTATTAATGTACCGTATGTTAAAAGATGGTAACACGGCTTCCTGAAAAATATATTTAAGCCACCTTAAAAATGATCAATTGAAAATGATATTTTGAGTTAATCTGATTATAAAACAAATCTACAATCTACAAACTCTTTTGACATTACAGACTTGTGGATGGGATATATTTATACCAGGATTAATTTTGACTTGATAATTTGGACAGATTTTTTTCCCTAAAACTTTCATTCACTAGTTTCTCTAATTTTACAGCTTTCTCCAAGACAAATTTGCAGCAATGGGTCATAAATTTCCTTTAAAAACAAACAAACCAACAAAAAATAACCAAAAAAAAATCAGCTAAATGTGACTGTTCAGTATAGTTTACTTGATTGCGGTGTCTCTCCTGATCCTTGAGCATGTCCAGTTGACCAGAAAGATCCGATATCTTACTCCTCTGATGGTCAGAGAACTTTTCCACTGTCGTTGTCATGACATTGACTTGGTCTAGCTGTTTCTCAATGCATGACTGTACAGTCTCAGATTGGCTGTTGATCTATGAGATAAGGTGCATGAAAGGAGGATAAAACCATCAAATTCCTACACACATGCACACTGGTCTAAGTGAACACAACAAAGAGAGTGGAAAGAGAGAGAGAGAGAGAGAGAGAGAGAGAGAGGGGTGGGGGAGGAGAGGGAAGAAGACTGATAGAAAGCAGGAAGTGAAAAGGGAGGAAAGGGAGGTAGACATTCAGAGACAAAAAGAGAGAGGGAAAGGAAGAACGGAAGAAAACTGAGTGAGAGAGAAAGAGAGAACGCATGCAAACAGGATTTCCTGCGAAATGCACATAGACTAGATTCTGCATGGTAATTGTAATATTCATATCTTGAGCATTAATCGATAATAAGATGCAATTAAAAAATCATTAGATTGCAAGCTGTACTGTCATTTCAGAATATAAAACGATGAAGAAAAGTCAAACATTTTTGCAGATGATTTTACCTGTGTCTTGATGTCTCTGCGACATTCATTGAGTGACTCGGTCAAAGATGACAGCTTCTCTGCGAGCATGTTCATTGCACTCAGGAAACGGTTGCTATGGAAATCATTCATACTATCAATCACATCCTCCTGGAAAGAGAGAGAGAGAAAGAGAAAGAGAGAGAGAGAGAGAAAAAGAGAGAGGAGAGAGAGAGAGAGTTGAATCAGTATGGTAAGAACTTTAATCACTCCCAATATGAAAACTGAAGAAGTCATGAAATAGTAATGATTCATGCATTCTTTAGCGATTAGCAACTAAAGATTGAACGTTGCATTCAGAAATCATACAAGTAAGGCGGTAGGAGGAAAAATGCAAAAAGGAACAAACTCTGAAAACTTTGATCCTGGCTGTTTAAGGAATAAACACTGGAAAATGTATATACCCTGAAACTACTTTGAAACTACCCTGTCAGTTACCCATTGCATGTGAAGATTTTTGAAGCTCTCACCATTAAAAGGTACAGTCAAACCGACAGGTTCCTTCGTACATGTTCATGTTTCAATGAGAAACGATTTTCGAGGGAAACCAAAATGTGGTCTTTGTAGACAGGCAGTCACTAAAGCGACTTTGACTGTATCATTGACAAAGCTTTTATAGTTCTAGCTTTATTCTACTAAAGATTGTCTTCTTCCTGAAAAGAAGAAACTTAAAAAGATGATAAGGGGTAATGACTACAGTTGCAATTGTGTTTTAGGTAAGATTTAGGGTTAGTTTTGCATAGTGTTGAATCTAGGGCTGAACTTAGGATTTTGGTTGGTGTTGCACATTGACCAATTGTTGCCTAAAACATATATGTGTCATGATACAAAAATGGCGCATATCGTTAAGGTTCACAAAATTAGATTACATGCTTACCTTGAATTTTGAATGCTCAGCACAGGCATCATTGGACCATTTCTCCCACTCCTCTCTCTTTCTTTGACTCTCTTCCATCATGCCCGCTGAATGACCTTTGACCGAGGTCACCATATCTGATAGGGAAGCTCGGAGGTCACCGGCTTCTTTGGTTCGTTTGCTGATCATGAACTCTGTTTGAAGAAATGCAACATTGCTTGATAAGTGTAATTCTCATGTGAAGTGTTTAAGGAAATTCACTCTTGCATCAAGTTGGTTAAAACAAAAACATAGAAATGACACAAACAGGAAAGCTTCAGGAAAATTTGATAGAGAAGAAAGTTATGAATTTTTAAGTGTAAATGATCAAATACAAAACAATCTTATTTTCACAGTGGACTTCCCCTTCAAGCAAAAATTACCAGTATGTTATAATCTCTTAAACAGCCAGACAGCCTAAAGCTAACAATTAACCAGGAAATTAAGATTTCATCATGCGGTTGATCAGTGATCACCCAAGTATTGTCTCATCCTTTTTTTGCTCTAATCACACAGATAAATGAAGACAACAGGAAATTTGAAGTATGATAACAAGGTTGAGCACCTACCAAACTGCTGCTGCATTGAAGTGCATTTTCCCTGTTGCTCTTCCCTCAGCCTGGAGAGGGAGCTCTTGATGTCCGAGGTATAGCTGTGGAAGCTCTCTGCAAACACCTCCTGGGCTGACTTGTTGTGTGCTTCCACCGTTCTCTTCCTGTCCAGCTTGGCGTGGAGCCCTCCTACGTCAGTCACACTGCTGTCCGCAGTAGAGAGCAGCTGACAAACAACAACAATAAATCTGATTACAGAGGACAAAATATTAATTTGCTCTATGATTGAGTTTCCTGCTGGTATAAGAGATTAAAGTACCGGTTCAAATACTACATGTTGTTGAGAGATACTGCATGTTAACTGTTTAGTTACACTACAGGTACAAGAAATATGTGAGTAGATTTTCAATACACATATACACTCAAGCAATTATCCCTCATGTATATGAAGAACACATGTACAACACAATTAAATGTTGTTACTAGCAAAGATTCAATAAATGCAAAAGAAAAATCACATGTTCAAATTCTTATGTAGGTTTTGACACACATTATACCTCTTTATACACAGACCTGGATGCAACTGGGAAAATCAAGTTACAAGAAATACAAATTTGTCAGCAAAGATATTATTGCTTGATAATATGAGATGATGCCCTTCTGGCTCCAGGATACAGTAATCTTATCTCCATGAACTTGCAATTAAAAAATGTTTACGCCTCCTATAATACCTTTTAAATTCAGACCTATTATATTGTGTTACTCAGTACGGGAGCCTATTCGCATACAAGCTATGCTTTTTATTTAGGATCCCCACATTTTACATTGTTCTACCTTGCCTGTTACATCTACAAATTCGAAATTTTGTACTTATTTTCTGTACATTATATTTGATTTGAAATCTTTAGTTTTTTTTTTTTTTTTTTTCTTGTGTGAAATCTACTCTTATAATAATATACGCCTGTATAAAAAAATAATTAAAAAAGGAGATAAACTGTTTTAACCCTATGTTAACTGGGGGGGGGGTCAATTTGACCCCCCCCCTGTAGAAATTTCGCGACTACTCCGAAACCGCGGCAGATATAAAATTTTCCTTTCTTGACTTTTTACTTTCGAGTCTTACGCATATTTTAAAACTATTTTTTTGAAAATCGGACCTACGGTTACAAGGTCACGTGACCTTTTGTCTTTGCATGTCAGCCCGAAAATCGCTCATTTTCGTGATTTGTGTACAAAACATATGTAAAAGTCATTTTTCCTAAAAATAGATAAAACATTGGTTATTCAGTCTTGTTTAAAGTTTAGATGTTTGTTTTGGGTCAAAATAGTTGAATTGTAGTTATAAATGAAATAAAATAACAAAAACAATAAAATACATAAGTTAAAAAAACAATGAAATACATAAGAAATTATAAAAACAAGAGATAACATAAGGAATAACCTGGCTCTTCCAATTTTTTGTGTTGTATTATTATTCCAAATGGTCTAATAAATATATGTAGTGAAAAAGAATACGTAAACATGAATAATCTATGATTTATGGGCAGAAATGTGAATTTGATGACCTTATTTGCATAAATTACCATAAATATGCAAATGAGTGAATTTTTCAAAAATTTGAAATTACCATAGTATTCTGTACACTTCACTTGACATGCATGCAAATTTTCGCGGCGATCGGCGGTGAAACGGCCAAGATCTTAGGGGGGGGTCAAATTGACCCCCCCCCAGTAAAAACCTGGTCTGAAATAGCCCAGTTAAAATAGGGTTAATGTAAAATGTGGAATAAATAAAACTTCAAACTTCAAAGAGACAAACAACGTGACTGAGATGTTCTGTACCTGTGTGGCTTCTGTCATGAGTTGGGTCTCTGTTTTAACATGCTCTGACACTAGATGGCACTGTTCATCACGATCCTGCGTTGTCACCCTCAAATCCTTCAGGAAACAAAATAGAAACAAAATGTATCCCGTTGGTAAAATCCTTATACTTAATCAGGTTGAGAGGATACCTTGTTATTAATAATGAAGTCCATTTAACATTTTTTTTCTTCCATTCAATTTTACAACATATTCGACATCTGTTCAAATAATACAATTTACACCTAGGAACATAAATATAATTTAAGAACTTGTATTACAAAAAAAGGCGGTGCAAATCCCAGTAAGCATAGCTTGTCATGGGTACGCCCAAATGCACAAATACACAATATACATTATAATATAAGAAAGGAAAAAAGAAAGACAAGGAGGAGAAGAGGGTAAAGAGCTTGGAGAAAGAGAAAGGAAGAGGACTGCAACATAGTAGCAATGGAATGTATGGCATGCATAAACAGCATAAAGGCAAAACATCGCTGAAGGGTATAATGTGGAAATATTTGACTGCATTTTATAGAATAATCTTCTGTTCTACTTCTACAACTTGAAGGCACAAGCACGAGGCACAAGGGATGCCAAACGTCTAATACACAGCTCTTTTGAAACTCTTGGTTTTGACAAGAAAGCGGTAACAGCGATGCCTCTTGTGAATGCTCACCGTCTACCCCGTAAGCAACATCCAGGAAGTGAACCTACCCACCAGACCAGAGCTGCCAACCTTGTGCGACCAAAAAAAGGAATCATGATGGCAAAAAAAAAGGAATTTCAAGCAAAAAAAAGGAATTCATTAAAACAAAACTTACAACCACGCGCGACACAATTCCAATGCTTCTTTTTGAGAATACTTTTCTCTTCAAGTATTTTTCAACCTTAGTTTTCTATTGAATTTGAGATCAAAATAACATATTAGGGCAGTTGTTTGACGTGCGTTATGTTAAAAAAAAAAAAATTATAAAAAAAAAATTATAAAAAAAAAAAAAAAAAATTTAAATTTAAAAAAAAAAGAAAAAAAAAAGTACTTTGTGAAAAAAAAACGTAATTGGGATTAAAAAACGGTATAATTCCAGGAAAAACGGAATGGTTGGCAGCTCTGCCAGACCCCCGACCCGATCATCGTAAGATTCGCATTCATGTTCGACCGCGAAGCAGTACTGCAGGTCTTCGACAACAGCCACCGTAGCCCGGAGAGCCATCCAGAATTTACGATCCATACTGATCTACCACCACATATGAAGGCACAGCACTACGATTTGGAGAAGACTGCATACATACTGGATCATCAAGGCGGTAATTCAACACAAATTCTTCCAGTTGGTACACGACTTTGACTAGAAACGCAAAATTGGCACCATGGAACAAGTACGAATGACATTGACATTAAGTGAGATATATGAACTAATACCCTCTGTTTCTGATAACACTATTTCGCTGATTTATTAGATAAATTCAGAGCCGGTTTTTGCTTGGTATGCAAATGTACTACAAGAATACAAGATTATCTTTTTTGACATAAGAATCAAGAGTTTCTTATAATATACCTTTTCTGTTACGTGAAGGGTTTCAGTAGTCTCTTCAAGATTCTTGGTGGTTACCTCCAGTTCTTCCGTTCTCTCTTCAAGTTCTTTCTGAGTGAACTCAAACAGCTCTGTTACCTGCAAGATTTTAGAAATCAGAATGATTAGATGATAAATAGGATGGTCATAAAGAAAGTGTTGTAAATGAAAAAAGAGGTAAACTTTCTCATTCACCACACTACACAATAATCATTTTGCCTCAAACTTTCTTACATTCTGTTTAAAGCACTGATATATCTTTGAACTGTTTTTGAACATTTCTGATTTTATTTCAAAAAAGTAATTTGTTACATCAGTACAATTTATTAAATTAGTTTAAAGGGATAGTTGAGTTCTGTTTTCACATCGCAAATGTCTTCAAAGTGCATGGTTATTGTTCTTATTCTTATCTTTGACATTTCTAGTGCCCTTTTAGAACCTAAAGTTTTTCATTATCTCACAAACAAAAAAAATTGTGTAGCGCCCTCTGCAACAGAACTCAACTATCCCTTTAATATAAAGCTGCTACAGAGAGTCATTGAGGTAGTTAACCCTGGATCAATGCTAGGTATATTGTGTATATATCATTCATTTCTTCTCTAATACCACATTGTCAAGAGCATCCTATTCCTTTTACCTTCTGCATCTGTGTAGTGAGACTTTCTATGTTCTCTTCCATCTCTTTGATCTGTGCTCTCTGACAGGCGATAGAAACCTCCATATTCCTACACAAATGATACATTATATTAAAAAGATGGTCATTGATTTATGCTAAGGATTACATTTCATCAATGAACCATTTCATTGTGGGACTGACATCACATGTTAAAGGCATAAGTAGGGTGGGATGATCAGTGTGAAAAATACCCGGGGGCTCGGGGCGAAATAGCCCCCGAAATGCCCCAAAAAGCCCCCGAAAATCAGAAAAGAGCCCCCGTAAATTTGCATAGAGTTCAATGTAAAACAAATTTTAGAATGTTATTTTCATGCAGGCAAGCTTGAAAAGTAGCCCCAATAAAATTATTAATTTTTTCTCTGAGGGTGATAACCTTGATTTGACGTTTGTTACAGATATTTATACTTAAATTCACTGGAAATAATATATTGGAGAGTGTCATTGTCTAGCAGTCTTATCAATTGAAAGGTTGTATGTTCGTCATGGCATTTATGTCTTTAAACAAGGAATTTTATCTACATTGTTCCGATCCACCTAGACGGGTAGGATGCACAAATCAATGTGAGTGGATTTGGGTGTGCTTGCCCATTAAAAAAGAGCGACTTGCTGGAATGCTGCCCCAGGGAGTGGAGCGTGTGCACTGTAAAGTGCAGAATTGTAATAGAATCCAGTCACTGGGCTAACAATACTGTAAGCGCTTCGGTTGGTTACAATGTATCCAGTAAACTGCTTTGTACAACAGTTATATTATATTATTATGATAGAATCCATAGAAACATATGAAACAATAGGAGACCACACACATAAATGCAACCAGTTGTATTAATTATCCCTTTTGCTACTCAAGAAACTTGCACAACTTTAAAGCAATACATTGAATATTTGCTAGAAGGAACTTCAACATCTATTCTACACAGAAAAGAGAGGAAATAAATCAAATCTAACTAATCAAAATGCCAAGAGTTGTTAAACACTGACTTGTAATGCTCCTCAGATAGGTAGATGCCATTCTTTTCTCTTGTAGCAAAAAGATCTTTTCTTAGCTTCTCAATCTCCTCTGTGTACTCCTACAGTGAGAAAAATAGACACAAAAAACGGATACATGTCAAATGCTTATAATACTGCTGATGTATATCAATACTTCTGACATATTGATGATATACATGAACTTTACTGATAATGATTGTATAAAACAGTAATACTGCTACTGATTATTATCAAAATGAACATTGCTATTGCGCAAGTCCATGGTATTTTGTCATTTTGTGTTTTGTACCGTACGTTACCAAGTATTAAGGAGTTATATAAATATTAAAGCTAAAGACCAGTTATGGTCATGCAATTGCATAGTGAAAGAAACGTTGTGAAATCGATCAGAAAAGGTTGATCATCTAGCATAGATGTACTGCAAGGTTCTGGAATCATCAAAATTATAAGAAATTTGGCCAAGTCTTCATAAAGTTAGAAGCACTGTACACATAAAGATGTATATGGGACTACACACACGTGCACGACACATGCATTTGTATCTCTCAACAGTATATAGATATACTAATTTACCAAATATTATCAATTAGTAGGCGGTTTCCCGTCAAAAATGTTATCATGTATTAGTCAAAACATATTCTTTCACATGATTGGTAATTAGAGCTTCCATTTCATTTTTTGAAATTGGGGCGTTTGATTCCAATACTGGTCTTTACCTTTAATTTACATCACATTTGATCTGCTATGAGCTCTAGCAAGGCTATGAACATAATACATATACATATACCATGATAAGATGTCACACAAATAAGTCCTGTTTGCGAGTGCAATAGTGAATATGTGACCCGGCACCACAAAACCACCAAAAAGTCGCAAAAATTATTTTCCTGATTTCATCTGATTATGAAAGAAGAAGTTCTCCTCATTAAAATGGTATATTACTTGTCCAAATTGAAGCTTCCTAACCCTTTCAATTTAGTGAATGAAAAGAGCTGGTGAGGGAGGTTACTGGTATTAAATTGTGAGAAAGAGAGCTTTAAAGTTTGGGGCTATTCAAGCATGCGGAGCAAGCAAACCACAGGGAAATCAATAGAAGGGTGAATCAAAAGGCCATAGCAACCACTATGAAGAGATTTTCAGATTAGGCTGAAATTTGGCCTGATGGTCAAACATAGTCTGTTCAATATGTTTCTGAGGTTTCAATGTGTGGACTTAAGTCTTTCAAAAGTTATTATGTTGTAAATGTATAGAGTTGTAATTGGACAGATTAAGTGAACTGCAACATAGTGCCGAGACACCTGCACTAGACAATGCCTATTCATGGTGGACCCGGAGTCTTTTTGTTCCCCCTTACATAACACTGCTTGTCACCTATCTTGTTTTGTATACATCTGGGCAATTATTTGTAACCACATTATCAGGAATTCTCTCGTCGCTGTCTTGCCCGAAGTGTTCAGTAAGCAAAGCTGTAAGGTTGGCCTGATCCCCCGCAGCTAGCCCCCGCATCATCGCTTCGTTGACCGCCCGAGCTACCCGGGCATCTGCGTTGGTGCACCCCGGTACCATCCCACGGCTCTGCTCACGTACACAACCTGGCATTGTAACGACGTTGTAGACTTTTTCGCAACTTGTCACTCTCAAATGTATAAAATATAATAATGTTCTTAGGTCTACTCTTGATCAACAAATTCTGGATATGTGATGTACAATCAAGCTACTCGAAGTCGTTAACGGAGAATATAAGACGAACGCAAATCTGGAACTCGGATGTGAAAGCGGATACAAACAAAATGGCGCGCCGCACTGATTGCTATACCGGACCAATCACAGCCCGCGTAGCACGACCCGTTAGCAACGACCGATCATTTCCGGACTACGATAATTTCGCTCGGGAAAAGTGATCAAATTTTGGAAGAGACCGAAGGCTGTGCGAAAAAAACTGGTCTAGAAAAACCGTTTAAAACACATCTTCTACTATGTTTTAGACTTCCAAATTTTGATACTAGGTACAGAAAAGACCACTCTTTCAGAAAATGCAAAAAAACAAAAATCTATTTTTTTCACCTAAATTGACATTTTAGCTGATTACGGAGAATCGCTGGTTGCGACTTTTTGTTGGTTTTGTGGTGCCGGGTCACATATGCACTTGTTAAGGTTAAGTCACAATTCAATTGGATAATGAACAAGACTTGTCAAGTTTATTATCTGGCTCATTGAAAATTAAGTGCAGCATACCACTAATGCACTTGTAAGCAAAACATTAATTATTTGTTTTCTACAACGGGTCAGCAATAGGAATTTAAAGTTGAGAAATATTAACAATAGCACAGTCATGGAGTCTGACGTTTGCTTTTGAATTACATCATAATTATAAGCGTCCAGGTCAGTCTATATGCCTACCTTGAGAAGAGCTTTCTTGGTGAGCTTCTGGTTGATCTCTGGTCTGTTCGTGATGTGCTTGGCCCTGTGTGCGTAATCCAATGTGCTCAAGGTTTCCTGCATGTATAAAACATAATGACAGATGAAGTACAACTTTAGATGATTTGAAATGCTCTGTGTACCATTATACGTTGTGAAGTCATCTTTATGTGACATATAATTATAAAGTAAAAAATCCAAATTTGATTTAAACAAATTAAATTGTAAGTAATGAGACTTAAAGAAGGTACAAATTCATACCAGTTGATATGTAAACTTAAAAAACATACTCATTCACTGACTATAACTTTTTATGGTAAACCGTTTTTGAGTTTGCAATTTCAGTGTGTAACCACTGCATACGTAATATGGTTTCATGGCCCAGTTAGACATGGGGTAAACCATTTACAAATAAAGAAATGAATAAATGTAAGCAAATGACATGGGGGAATGTTGTGGGAATAAACAACAAATAATAATAATTAGTAGAATAAATAAATAAACGAAGCCTCATGAAACAATGGTCTCTCAGCAGAGCAGAAATCTATGACTGAGTGATGAGATTCAAGTACAGTCAAACCTGCTTTGGTGACCACCTGTCTACAAAGACCACTTTTTTCTGTTTCCCTTGAAAATGGTTTCTCATTGAAACATTTACTAATGGAACCTGTCTACAAAGACCATCACTTTATTCTGCCTCTTTATATCTTTTATATACACTCAAGTCTGAATAGGGCTTCAGAATGCTTACTGTAACAAATCAAGTTTATTGGGGGGGGGGGCAAGGAAAAAAATATACGGGGGCTTGCGGCGAATAAGCCCATGAAATGCCCAAAAGAGCCGCCGAAATTAAAAAAAGAGCCCCAAAAATGTGCATAGAGTTCAATGCAAAACAAATTAAAGAGTGTTATTTTCATGCAAGCAAGCTTGAAAAGTAGCCCCCGAAATGTTTTTATTCATTTTTTCCCTAGGGGGGGGGGGGGGGGTTTACAAACCTCGACATTGATGGAAGCTGGTGAGACGGTGGCTATGATGGAGGTCTTGGTCCGACCACCAAGTGAGTCCTGGAGAAGACGAGTTAGCTTACTCTCTCTGAAAGAACGGAGGAGTAAGGTAGAAGAAAAAGAAAATGAATCATACAGTACAGACCAAGAGCCCTTCAAGTAATTTTTTCTTCTTCTTTGAATTAATGAGGTGGGAAGGACAATGTATAATATATTTATTCATTTCTTTCATCAATTTCAATCAATATCTAGTCATTAAATAAATCTGTTTCTAATTGAATTTTTAATTTTTTAATTTTATTTCAATTTTGTTTTGGTGCTCATCTGACTGACCAAGGTGGCCCAGCCTCTGAACTGCTAAATTCTCACTGCAGATAGAAGTAGTAGCAATATGAGCAATACAAGCTGACATTAGGCCTAAAAAAAGCACATGTTGTATTGCCCTTTGCGACCGACCCAAAAATCTTGAAATCTGAGGTCGACTTTTTAAAATGTATTCAAGCATTCACATCAAATGAGAAATATCAGCCCAAAGAGGGAGAAAAAAATAATTAAAAGTATTTTTTTTTTAAAGATTTCTGACCGACCGACCCATGTTTTGGTACCTAAAGGGCTGAACACAACATCTTTTTTTGTTAAGCCTTATCATTATCGTTGATCTAATTCATACATCCTCCACCTCAGCTTTATGAGAACAAAATATCTTGAGTAACTATGATCATACTGACCTGTATGGCACATGAGGGGCATGCTCAACGAGTGCTGTAATGACTCGTCCCAGTGTTAACAAGCTTTGATTGATGTTACCTACAGAGAAAAAACAGGGGTGATAGTGAGCACTAAAAATAAAATAGGTTTTTTTATTTTCTCAACCACGCCCCCTTGAGTAAAAAAAATGAAGAGGATTCGCGGGGAAAAAATGGCATCTAACAACATTCCCACCTTTTGAGTAAGAAAATTGGGAAAAAAATAGGGCAACATAGGGAAGAATAGAGAAAATAAGGGGGGAATCGGGAAAATCAGGATAAATAGTGAAGGAAAAAAATCTGTTAAAAAAAAAAAAAATCTGGATTTTTTTTTTTTTTAAATCTGGATGAAAAAAAAATCGGGAAAAAACGGGGAAAAATATAAAAAAATCGGGAAACCGATTTAAATCGGGTTTTTATCAGGCATGAAAAACACAAGATACAACTATTGAATAATAATAATAATACATTTATAGAGCGCAGAAACTATCCAACATTTAAGTATATATCCTACTGCGCTACGAGAGCTCCTGATATGCTTAGATTTACAGTTAATTGAAAAGATGTACTTTCAGTTTTTATTTAAAGATATTCACAGATGGTGATTTCCTGACTTAACATTGTAACATCCTCATAGAAACACAACATTTCTGACTTCAATCTTTGACTCACCAACTAAACACAATTGTAACCATAAGTCGATTACCATAACAATTCAGAGATGAAATAAATGCCATGAGCAAATGCTATGTGCTGGATGACAAAAACATTGACCATCAACAATATAATGGCAAGACATTTGAAATTGTGGTCTACTACATACCGGCCTCTCTTGCTCGTTTATCGACGGCCCCTGAGCGTCCAATGTTCTCACTCCCAGCCAGATCCACCAAGTTGAGTTTGCCTGTCTTTAACAGTTCATCTCCCTCAATAGAATTCTCTTTGATGTGAATGGTCACTGAGAAGACTGAGTGAGAACGACTGAAAGATTGATGAAAAAAAACAGACGTTTAAAAAAATGTTGACATGAGTTGCTTTTACAAGGATATCTACAAATGCGATCCTCACCGAATAAATCAAAGCTTTCACTAGCACTGTTCATATGTGCAATTACTGGCATGTATCACCTTGCTATTATGGTTACCTGACATGCAATGTGCATGTGTTGAACGTCAGGGTAGATGCTATGCTTCACTGCAAAAGCTGTAAATGTTAAGGCTATTTTGCGGATACCGTTCACAGCTGCCAAAAGTCATATAAATTTTACCATTAAATCTGAGTCTTTCCCGAATTGTAAATGCAACAGCCATCTTCACAGCAAGAACTTTTGTGAATCGAGATGAGGCAGTTGTGGTTCAATAACTTTGCAACATCCAACTTTTGTGAATTTTAACCACTTGATTGCGGCATATGTGAACGTTTGATGTATTAAAGTTCCTGGTAATAAGTTGGTCAACATTTCTTTTCAATCTGGCTCTTGTACTAACCTGGAGTGTGCATTCATGAGGGTTGCAGCTGTCTGTCTCTTAGCCGCGCCCTTCTCAAGAATGGCGTACACCTCGTTCTTGTTGTGCACCGTCACCTCCTCAAGCCCTTGAATCACAACAGAGCCCTGGAAATAAAAAAAGTATTTTGGGTTAAATGTGTCATCAAATGAGTGTTAAAGGTAAAATCGAGTATAGGTCATGTGATTTCGCTTTGAACGAAACTGTCTGGAAGCAGTCGGGAATTAGGTGGATTGTGTACCAGTAGTACATGTGCATAAGAATTAGCGAATGCTGTTATGTTTTTTTTAAATCACAAAAATTATTAGAAATCAAACCAATTTCGCTATTAAACAGTCACATGTACTGCACATAAAATTACATTTATTACTGTAACAAGATGCTTCCTGTAATTGTATGACCCCTCCATGACCTTGATCTCCATGACCTCTAACCTTTGTCTTCTTACCTTCCTGGCAGAATCCTCAAAGATTCTGAGCCTCTGGGTGTCCTCCTGAGAGGAGAGCAGATCAAAGAGCTCCTCGTTGTACAGCTCCAGATAGGACACTCTCACAGAGAACTCAACATCGGTGCCAACCATCTTCTCAAAGATCTGGTGCATGGCTCTGGGGATGATGCCAGCCAGCGGGTCCTACAATGTGAGAGATTGGAATTCATTACTTGTCCTTCTATTTTCTCAAATGGAAAACTGGTAGTTATTGGTGCATCATAATAGATAATGATATTGCTAGAAATGGGTGCACTTTAAAGAAAATAATTTGGTGCATATATATGCTAGCAGTCTGAGAACATACCAAGATATTGATACTTCATTTTTAATAGTAATTTATTATTGAATGCATTGCATGTCATTATAATTGATGAGAAATGAGATAATAACTTCATAGATCACTGATTTAGTGCACACATTTAAAAAAAAAATTGAAATAGAAATTTAAAAAAAGTAGGAAAATTAGTACGGTACAGCATCAAGAAATATTATGATGATGACAAATATTATAGTCTATACCTGTTCCCAAGACAAATCTGGGTCGGGTGTTCTTTCTCCTTCCATGGTAAAAGTCTTGCCTGTTCCAGTTTGACCATAGCTAAAAAAGCAGAAAAAATGATAAATGATCCATATTTCAATCTTTCAAGCAACAGAAGGGCATTGCCAGTAACTCTATGTAAATGTGCACGAGTTCATGCTTTCCTGGTTCCAAACTGAGGATTTATTGGAAAATTATTGGAGAAACAAAATGACAAGTTTGGTTAGCATTTAAGCATGGAGAAATTCTCATCTGTTTTCTGTTTAATGAAGATTCAACATATATGTTTGGATCAAGAAGGGAGCTAATTGTGTGTAAAATGCTGAAGAGTTGATGCCCCTCTGGCTCAAAACAGATGATATACCTACAAACAAACTATACATGGCATGTACAACCACCCTACAACAAAATCAGTCATCGTTCTTGGAGATCGGAAATGATACATGGAAAATTGGAAATATTATAATTTGCACAAGGAATGAAAACTTCAGACTTACGCAAACACTGTGCAGTTATATCCCATGAGGACCTCATCAAGAATCGGTGCAACTACCGACTTGTACACTTCGATCTGAGGAGACTTGGGACCAAAAACCTGAAATGAAGCGATAACAATTATATTCAACTGCTCCACCAAAAGTACATGTCAGTGGAAAAAGAGATGGAAGCCATGAAAGCTCTAAAGAAGCTCATGTAGCCCCCCCCCCAAAAAAAAAAAATATATATATATTAAAAAAATAAAAAATAAATACATAAACAACAATAATAATAATAATAATAATAATATAATAAAAATAAATGAAAAATAAAATTAATATATGTATAGATGTTGGTGAAATGGAATTTCATATTTTATAATGCAAATCCAGCTTTAAATAAAACAGCAATTTTTGTAATTTGCCAAAGTACACTGTACAATGTATATTTTCTGTAAGTAGAAGTGACACATGTATCACCAATGTAATTGCAAACATTCATAGTTTTAATGAAATCTTTAACTTGTTAAGAAAACTACATGTTCATTGTAATTCAAATCATTCCACAGCAAGAAATTTCTGGGAATCAGGAAAAATAAACAAAAGTTTAATAAGTGTAAAATTTATTGGTTTTAGAAATACATTTTGTGATTCCTACCTTGTCAAAGCTAAATATTTTTGATGAAGCCTTTTCAGCAACTTCTGTGTTGACGCAAATCTCTTTCTTAGAAGGCTTCACATCCAGCACTGAGTAGGAATTTTGCTTTTTCTCGATTGAATTGACAGGTCTGTAATTGGAAAAACAAAACATTTATGGTGTCATGAAAGGATTTTTTTCCAGGCGAGAAGGGAAATGGTCTACTCAAAGGTCAGTTAGAGGTAGTCAAGCGTAGGATGCATTATTACATAAATTTGCATTTAAGACACACAGGCTATGGGGTTTTTGTCATTGCATGCTTTTGGGCTGGCTATTGAATGTAAATAGAAATAGCAATATCTTGCATACCTGTCCTGATAGGTTGGGATGTTAAGGACCCGGCAAGGAAAGGGTAAAGGGAAGTTGCTTTGGAATAATGGGCAGAAAACCCTTCAAGTCAGTGCTACGGTGCAGACTTTAGGCACGAGGTAGATTTTAATTTTATTTAGTAGGGCAACAGAAACATTTTCTTCTGAGATCTCCATGTCGGGGCGAGATGCGAGCCCAAGCTGCCATGAAAGTATGCATGTGCGGTAACTACCGCACATGCGTACTTTCTCTTCGCCATGTTGAATCGACGATACAACATGGATGAATCATCGGGGTAGGGTGTTATTCCTGCTGTTCATTAATGACCTACCAGAGTACCTGTCTCCTGACACCACTGTTAGACTCTTTGCAGATGACTGCCTAGTTTATCGCAGCATCGGGTCAGAAGCTGACAGTGCACAACTCCAGGAAGACATCAATTCATTGGAGCAATGGGAAGCCGACTGGCTAATGGAGTTCAACCCGAAGAAATGCCAGGTCCTCCATGTGTCAAACAAACGCAAGCATATCATCAAACCCTACATCATTCATGGACAAACTCTTGAGCATGCAGATACAGCGAAATATCTTGGAATTCATCTGCACAAGAAGCTGAGTTGGAACTACCACATCGACCAAGTAACAAGGAAGGCTAACTCCACCCGAGCCTTCCTCCAGAGGAACATCAGATCATGCCCACGAAAAGTCAAAGTACTCTGCTACCTCACCCTACTTAGACCAGTCATAGAATATGGAAGCATCATCTGGGATCCCTTTACCCAAGCCAACACCAGGCAAATACTTCTTTCTCAGACTTGTTTCTCAGATGTGAATGCTCGGGAAGGGAGGGGGGATTTGTTGAGCTTTGGAATGAAGGGGGGAGGGGGATATTTAAGTTTGTATGTGTGTCTGAGAATGTGAGGGTGTTTGGTGTGTCTGTCTTTCTGTAGGTAACTCTTTAATTTATAATATTCGTTTAGTATAATTAATTTGAAAAAATTATGTACTGTGTATTTTTTGAGAGATGTACAATTTTCTTTATATTTTGATATGTTATGTAAATCAATGAAGCTGTATGTTTGTTTGTTATATATTTTGTACTGAATGAATACAATAAAACAATGCTACAAAACAAAAAACACCAGGAAGCTAGAGATGATCCAGACTCCAGAGAAGATATGCACGCTTTGTTTGCAATGACCATCGCAGAACAAGCAGTGTCACAGCCATGCTCGACCAACTACACTGGCCATCTCTGCAAGAAAGGAGAGCCAAAGCGAAGGTAGCGATGATGTTCTGTATCAAGAACTCGCTGATATCCATCCCCCAGACAGTTCTGACTCCATCACTACCTGCTTTGCTAAGAGGCCACGACCAGAAACTCAAAGTGCCATATGCTCGGACACAAGTTCTTCAAAGGAGCTTCTTTCCAGATGCCACCAGGCTCTGGAACTCACTACCGCAGGCTGCCGTCACCTGTACCTCTCTGCTAAGCTTTAAGAGAGAGGTACTCAAGATCCAACTCCGTTAAGCTACGGATGTCTTTTTAACTGCACATAGCTCATTGTAGACCTTTTATTGAGACACTACATGTATATATACACCTGCACAGCACCTACAATCAGTACGAGAATACACCCGACGGTGGCCTGTACTTATAGCGAAGAAGAAGAATCACCCCCTTTTTCCCCATCAAAGACTTCTTAAAATCATAATTTCAAGTGGCCTGCGAGATGCCCAGAGGAGTCAAGCAACCTACATGTACTAAGTAAAAAGTGTAATTACTCCCTTTGCCTATTTTGAGATAATGTCGCCCAATCCGCTGTTTAAATCGCTTTCCTGTGTGCCCTCTTGAAACTCCCGACGCCTTGGCATCGGCGTCGGAGCTTCCTGGAGTTAGTCTAGACCTAGACTATTACAGGTACGTATTGACTTTGCCATTTAACTTAAGTTGAGCTTAAGTTAAGTAGTCCCTCTCTCACTTAAATTTGAAGCCACTCGAGCAGATCGGCCAATGAGAGCGTGTAAACTCATTGTAAATGTGCAAAATTCTTTGCGACCAGTTTAATTCAGCTTCCAGATCCAACCCCCATTGAATCATTGTGCGTGCAAAGAAAGGGGGTTACTAATACTAATATGAAGGGGTGACTGAAATTCGCGGACATTTTAGAACATATTACAAAATGTGATATTCGATCTAGATCTACATGTATGATTTCTCATATTCTACACAAATTTATTTATTTCAATTATTACCAAATGGACGACAACTTTGTTCAACTAGAAAATGTTACCGTCAAAGGATTCCGGAGTTATCACGATCTAAAAATTTGATGTCAGACCGTGCGTGTGCGGTGCATCAAAACAAGTCTTAAAAACAACGAGACCTCACTTCACGCACAGGGGTTTACAGCTGATTTTTACAAAAATGTGATCCATCAAAAATAAGGTAGATCTAGATTAATAATTTGCAAGGCAAGATATCATACAATCAGTCGGTACCACTTATTACTTATAATTGGTCTCAAAATGATGATTTCCAGACCATGCAGACCCGGCCTTATCGGTAAGTTGATAATTTTTCGGGAGGAATGCAAAAGACTCCAAAATTTGCCGATCTTTTGTCAATATTTTCACAATTTCACACCTAATTTTAAAGAAAATTTAGTTTATGGGTAATTTTACGTTTCCATTGGCATTGGTGATAGACTAGTGTCGTGATAGACTATCAGATTTGTGAAATCTTACCAATTTTCTCGAGATAGCGAACTTAGCTTCTCAAGCCTTTGGTCACGGGCGAACTTTGGTCACACCAGGCATTAGCTGTGTGGGGAACATTGTAAAATTACAGTTTTTATTCTTTAAAGAATTCCCAATGGCCATGCCTTTATGCAAGCTGTGGCCTGTGCACTGCCAGACGGTCATTTCTATTCTAGTCAACACACCCGAAGTCGACACGATGCACCGGAGCGGCGCCGCCGCAGATACCGGGGACTTGAATGGTAAAACGCTCACAATCTCATTCACTCGCACAGTCGCTGTCGCACTAACTAGATCTACCAACAAAATATGGGAATTAATCAAAATAATAGATATTTACCTGCATCTAACGACAACCTGTATGTTCTTCTCCTGTGGAGGTTTCAGTACACCCTTCACCATTGTGACTCTTTTAGCTTAAACTTAAGTTTTAGACTTAGAGCAGGAAATATGTTGTAGTAAAATGTGGATCTGCCGTCAATCTTCGCTTGTTTATGCCGCCTATGTACTTTGCATTGAATTGAAACGGGCGCTTTAAATCAAACTGACCAATCACGCACGAGCACTCGCTAATAACTAGTCATGGATTCAATCGTTGTGTTATATTTATTCATTTATAATCAAGAGCATTATTAAAATAAACTCAAAACCAAAGAGATTAATACATGCAGAATTTACATATATTATATTATGGTATTAAATTTTTTTATTTTAACTGTATTTGCTATATATTATATTATAAATAAAATAAGCCTCAAGTAGGATTTTAAGAGAGTATAAGAAACGTAGAGATTGAGTCTAGCGTATCAGACTCTTATGGGTGATTTCAAGTACGGTGTTCAGTGTTGGTGTTGGTGACACCGCACTTGAAATCACCGAGCGCTTATGTTTATAGTGTCTGATTTTTAATATAAAAATTAAAATGGTGCTTATAAAGCGCATTCCACCGAAGTCTCTAAGCGCTCTAACAACAAAATACAATGATACACAATTACATATTAAACAAAACAAAAAACTTACTAATATAAACCTACAAATTTAATACAATCATCAAAAGCAATTGCAGTCTCTGTTTGTGACATGAAAAGTTTGTTCCAAAGTTCAGCATAAACTTTGCAAAAAGAGCGATGATATAAGAAAGAGTTTCTCCATGCTTGGCATGTATGATACAGATTTTAATTTATTAATGAATACAATGTTTTTTTCTCTTGAGCCTTTCGGATGTATACATCCGAAAGGCTCAAGAGAAAAAAACATCTAAGTCCAACTTTAATATAAAGAATTTTGTGTTACATGATATATATTGCCTGTGTCCTATAGTGATAGAGTTTCTGTTCCCATTCAAATACAGAATTCGCAAAGATTGAAAGTATAACATCAGGGGCGGATCTAGCTTTTTGCTAAGGGGGGGGGTTTGACCAAAATAATGACGATGCGGAGCATCGTCCACGAGCCGCGAAGCGGCGAGCCGATTTTTGGGGGGGTGTTTATTTGAACCCCGTAAGTGATGTTTTCCTGGCATCTATTAACACAATGGAGACCATAAAAAGCAGTGCATGATAACGTCTTTTTAAATCAAGTAACAGTTTAATACATAGTTATATCCAGAGTTATCATGTGTTTGGTTAAGTTACCAGATGAGTTGAATATCTTCTCACAATATTTGCACTTGAAAGGGTTTCTCTCCAGCGTGCGTTCTTTTTTCTTTCTTTTTTTCTTTCTTTTTTTCTTTTTTTTTGAAAGTATAACATATGTAGATCGTGTCTCATAGATTGAAAGTATAACATGTAGATCGTGTCTCATAGATTGAAAGTATAACATGTAGATCGTGTCTCACAGATTGAAAGTATAACATGTAGATCGTGTCTCATAAAAGAATTCATTAACATGCAGGGCTAGAAAATTGACGGGAAAAATTCTATAACCTAAAACAACAAATTAAGAAGTCTTGTATTTTTGTGGCGTGTATGGCAACTCCAAAATCTCACAAAAGTAGGCCTACTGTTCCGTGTGAATTTTGGGCTATATTTTGCAGCATATTGCTCAGTAAGCGGCACAGTTGATGATAATAAAAAGTAAAGCGAGAAAATGATGTAAAACGACAAATCTTTATCTCATTACTTTGACACTTGCCATTATTGTTTAACATTTGTCAAATTTTGAAATATGTTTTGAATTGTGCAAACTATTTATATTTGTAACGTGTATGTAAGTTTCAAGGAAAATTAAATATACTTCTTTTTTTTTGTTAAAAGAGAAAAACTGATATATCATTTGATTTTCAGCCCTTGATATACATTCACAATTTACAGAAATTCGTTGAAACTTCAAGAAGAAAAAAGGTACCCATAAAAATCATAATATATTAAAAGCAAAAAGGTGACAAAATCCTTTTAGTCCGGGAATATAGTTTTTTGTAATAAAAAGAAAATGGGTGATAAAAGTCTAAGTCAAGAAACATAGTAAACAAAATGAGAAGAAAATGGGTTTTAACAAATCGAAGTCGAGAAAAATAGCAAGAAATAGGTAAATGTGTGTGTTTGTGTGAGTGAGTATTTGTATGTTCTATAATCTGTATAGCTTAGTATTTTCATCCATTGTATAATCATACTTAACATTCTTTTTACTGTAAATAGCAGTAATCACGGAAGAATCCCGGATCGATGAACAGGCTTAGACCTACAACATCGTGTATTAAAGTAAAGTAAAGTAAAGTAAAGTATGTATTTTGTTGACTATAGGGCCCCGCTCACAAGCTTAGCTTCTAAAGGGGTCCTAAAACCATTCAGTTTATGATCTAATCAAGTTAGAATATGTTGATTGATGTACTATTACCAGTGTCTTTTTTATGTAACAGATTATATCATGCTTTGTGTGGTTTTGAATAAAATGAACTGAACTGAACTGAACTAAACAAAATAGTTATCAAACCACCAATTCATCGGGGGAAAATATATATGCTATTTTAAAACTATTTTAATTAGTAAAACAAAAAATAGAGTTTAAGTAGGGCACATTCACATGCACATAGGGGGGGGGGAATATTTTCCATAGCCCATTTTGACAAGGGTATAACATAGTAAAATAAAGTAAAAGAAGAATATGATTCAAGTAATTCTGACCGGGAATTCTGACTGTGAATAAAATAAAATAAAACTTATCTACCACAAACATGCGAGGAAGAAGGCAACCGAGCGGTAGATTATTTATTTTACGAGCGGTAGATTATTTGTTTTATTTTGTTCTGTTCATTTTCAACTCTCAACAACATATTTGTATTCATTTCATTAGGAAATGTGCAAGCTTAGGGAGCATTGCATGCAATAAAGGCCTACTTCTCCTCATATATTATATCCCATGCAAGGCCCATATTAATGAAACATTGATTGTTAACTGATTATATAGGATATATTTTTTTACAACCCGGCTGGTTTTATGAATACAAGTCCAGGGGCCCGTCTTATGAAGAGTTGCGATTGATCCAAATCAATCGCAAGCTTGCAGTCCCCTATCTCTCATGTACAAACTTGCGATTGATATCAATCGCAAATAAGTTGCAATTAATATCAACTCTTTATAAGACGGGGCCCAGGTGTTCAAAATGTTTTTCATTATTGACAACTTTTTTTCCCCTTTAATGTCTATCTACTCACTTCCTTCCGTCTCTCTCTCTCTCTCTCATCCGATATATTCATCTTGCCAATTTATCGACATACATCGAACCAGAAATATAGGTCTGAAATCAAACATCCTATCTGTTAAAACTAACACAAAATTAATGTCTAGTACTGTATACTCATCAGTAAATACAAACAATACAAGTGATTCTCTTAAATCAAATTTATTACAAATCCATTGCGAGTTTTTATGCATCTTACATCATCAGACATGAATAATATATGACAACACATTTCCTATATTTTGAATTTTGAATGCACATATAGTATATAGGTAATAAACTATATTAATTTTATATGGACAAAATAAAATAGATATATAGAATAACGAACCACTGTTCATTAACCTTTCCTGTATATTTGACGGTTCTTTAAAAACAACCAATTCTTTACAAATACACATACTGACATGTGAAACACTAACAAGAGGACAAACCAGAATATAGCTGTAAAATGTAAGTAGATATCCAATAATTAAAAAAAAGTTTACCAAGACACTATTTAACAATGAAACTTGATTTGCACTTTGGTAAATCATGATTTTTTTTTACAAGACACTATTTAACAATGAAACTTGATTTGCACTTTGGTAAATCATGATTACATGATTGGGGAGGACACTAAGTATTGAAACAGATGTGTAAATGAGAGGTGATATGTGACTGCATGTATTAAACAATTTCACATAAATATATCAAGAAATCTTAATATCTGAACTAATGCTACTACTTGGTTTCATAGGTGTTTAAGTCAAATGTATCATTGTCATTAAAACAAAACAAATTACAAAGATGAAAGTATGGTTTGGGTAAAAGTCAATTTTTTTTAAATCCCAAAAACTTTATCTCGGTCTGTTCTATACTATGCAGAAATGTAATTTCTTTACTCTTTTGTGCCATATATATATATATATATATATATATATATATATATGTAGGAGGTAGCAACATCTTAAGAAAATATAAAAAATTAAGTAACAGGTAAAAAACGAAACTTTGCTAGTAACCCCCATGCTGAATGTCTATCGGCAACTAACATTACAAGGTATTCTACTAGATTTATTTATCACTTGCCCAACAGGAAGAAGAAAACAAATTGTTTACTTTTTATATAATTGATCAAGGCAGTCATTATACATCCACAGACCTGGGGGGTGTTTCACAAAGATCCTAAGTCAAATTTAACTCTAAGTTGGACTTAAAATTTATGGAGAGCCATTTGTAGCCTTTAAATTAAATATTTCCAAAAGCAAAAATTGAAGTATTTTAGACTTTTAATAAATTCCACATCAAGAACATGAAATCTCCTTGATAATAGAAAATATGAATGATTTGAATCTACATTTTATGCCTTTTGAAATAACTTTTACAAAATATTTTCAATGATGCTAACGGCTTTCCATAATTGTTAAGTCCAACTTAGAGTTAAGTTCAACTTAGGATCTTTGTGAAACACCCCCCAGGCATTTAAATGACTATTTTACCAATTTGGTTGATTGTAAGAAAACTCTCTCTCTGACTAAGCAAGTAATCTTGTAGTTTACAAGTTGATGAGGGAAGTGACAACACTTTTAGAACCTTGGTTTGAAGTTAGAAACTAATGTTTGAACAAGTATATATCATCTAATGTTACTTTACTTATTTGTTTAAAATTATCAGTACCACATCAAATAATTTATTTAGATACATATACATGATATTTCCATCTCCAGCTACTTTATGAGATATTACTGTTATCTTATGTATAGTTTAAAATAGATGTTGCATTACATTTGCAAGAAGCAATTTATACATCTATGTTTGAAAGCACAAAACAAACAAACAAAACATTTGGCACTTGAGTGATAAGACAGCATTACACAATAATTACTATAATGTCAATCTCTTGAAAGACTACTTGTTTGACAATGAACAAAGAATATGGACAAGATCAGCAATACTTCAAAATGTAGAAATAAATCGTCTTACTTATGATCAGAAAGGTTTGGCTTTGTCACTTAACAGCTCCAAAGTAGATGTGTCAAATTACATTCATATGCGCCAGTTATGTTACCACAAATGGAACATCATATACCTTATTAAATATAACAGTTTTTACTATGAAACAGTACAAGATTGTAACCTTACTCAATTCATACAAGGTTTCCTTCTCATCTAACACCTCCACCTTCCATTAACTCTCTACCATATTTTGTAGCATCCAATTGCCAACATTTTGTTCTATTTTACCAAATCTGTTATCCATTTTTTTATTCATTGAATGAAAAGGTTGTGTTAAGTATTAGTGGTGTTAGTGGACTATGAAAGAAACATTTTTTTAACCTTGATGAGTAGCAGGGTACATATATGGATATGTGATAATAAATACACACATTTGTGGAAAATTTAAGTAACTAATTGCGTCTATTTATATTTGCAATGTGAGAACATTTCAAAGGAGAAACATGTTACATTTCTACTATGTTATATTCATGGAATGAATGTGTGTGATGTACAAATGGCTCCAAAAATTGTTCCATTACTCTGGAATCTAATTCAAGCATTACCTGTGCTCATTATCATGATATATATTACTCAATTGGATTATAAAAATGTTCTGAACTTTGGAGTATACATTACAAATACAAAATAAAGCAAGCTATAACATACCACAGCACACTAATGTATGTAATACACAATTATGTAAACATGAGTATCGTAAAAGTTATAACATCTTATGCAGTTTCACTCGATTCATGATGTATATCTGTACAGATAAGCAAATATTCACAATCATATGTTGACAATAAAATCCTCTGTGTATTTCAGGTATTATTTACAATTCATTGCACATGTTTTTATTGTTGGGAAAAAAAGAAAAAAAAAAATCACTTTTAAATACAAGTACCTACATTTAGTTTTGACAAGGTTAAAGCAGCACACTTTTAGTACTTGCATGAACACAAAACTCCTATTTATCAAATCTAAATTAATTTCAGTCCATTGTGCCTCCAATCCTTTGAGCAGAGCCAATTAAATGAAATCAATACAATATATCTTATCTAGTCAACCTGTGTTATAGATGCTTCCTTCTAACTACTATTGTCTTCTTTACACTATCTCTTTGAGTACATCATATCTATTAAGCAGAGAGATATACATATAAATATTCTGAAAATTCATAATGATGAGCCTTTCATACATAGCATCCCCCTGCCTCGTTACACACAAAGAGGTAAACTGCTAATTAAAACTCTCAGCAAAAAAAATTAAGATGACATAAACTTTGTGAGCTTCAAATTTCTGTATAATATATTAAAGATCGGTGAGTAAGCTCATGGGCCCTTGATGTCTTAATGTGAGCAGAGATTTTTTTTCCCGACCACAGTCTGCCGTTCATTTGCATGAAAATTTGATTACAAATTAATTTTCTGAAGAAGCAACCATATAATACTTGACTCTACCATTCAAATATATCTCTTCAATGAACTCACTCCAAACATGATCCTTGATTCTAGATATTCTATCCGTTACATGATTTAATACTGTCTTCTTTTTGTCTAAATGGTGGGCATGATTTTTTGATTTTTACCGTCATCAATTCCAAGAATACCAATATCTTTCTCATTGATTGAATATAATGGGATCATTAGTAGTTAATCAAAGATTTATTCATTTATTCAAATTTAAATTCTAAAAATATATGTTATGCCATTCAGATACGCAATTTGTCCAAATATATAATATTGTCCTCTTAATGGGCATGATTTTTAGTTTTTCTCAATTAAAGCGGGACTGCACTACTTGTAGCTACTTGCGCCCTCTATATAACAAACAATGCCTAAGAGGTACCTGTTGGTCCTCCATGATCCCCTTTTTTCTTATGTTAATTGAGAGCTGATTTGATGAGATAAACACCTGTCAGTGACCATGCAGGGAGGTCTAATCCCTCTTGACCAAATTAGTGCCGACAGACTTTAACGCCAAAATATTTACTGTAATTAATGCCAAAAATACCAATATCTTTCTCATTGATTGAATATAATGGAATATCATTAGTAGTTCATCAAAGTTTTATTTATTTATTCATATTTAACTTAAGCAATTCAGATATATGCAATTTGTTCTAATATATACCCGCGTAAGTCTAATTGGTTGCCTATCTCTTGGACAACACTGTGCTTAATGTTTATCCAATCAAGGAGCATGAAAATGTGTAATATTACTTGAGGTTGATGGATCTAACAGTGACTATTAATTCATTGTCTCGTAATCAACCAATCAATCAATCAGTCAAAGCTTATCAAGAGGCTGTTGCATTCATTTCAAGCCAAATGGCCAAGCAGAGACCTGATCATTCTTTACTGATCATCTCAGAGGTAAAAAATTGAATTAGAATCAGAATATGATCTGTACAGAATTCATGCTTGTGTGCTTATAAATCTAAGCATACAGCTTGGCAAATTGGCTGTTCCTTCCGATTTGTGAATGGAATGGTCAAGCGTTATCGTGGTAGTTTTTTGTTCATTTAAGAAGCCATACAAAATCCATGCATTATGTCAGACATGTTAGTCATGTGACCTAGGATGGAAATCAGGGGGCCCTGTTTCATAAAACTTGACACCAATAGCAAGATGCTGTAACTGTTATTAGCTACTGAAATCATTGAATTTGATTGGCTGTGATCAAACTTGGTATAGAATTGTGACAGTTTATATTGTTAGAAAGTTTCATGAAACAGGCTTCTAGATGATATCATCCATTGCATGAACTGAGTCCACTCCTTATAGGTTACAACTATCAACCAACTTGAAGGTCATTGGTGTGGCTGCTAAGATATATCCATTTGTATATGTACAAATTGGCTCAAACGGTCCTTTGAAGTGAATCAGTATTTGTCTGAACGGTCTAAACCCACATGGAGCACTTTCTAAAGCATTTTGTAACTGGTGCTTATCAAAAACCTATTGGAATGGATTGAACTTATTCAACAAAGCTTTTAACTATTGAAGGAGTATATATGTATATGTTTTACTGGTGCTAAATTTCACAGATGGCATAAGAGATGAAAGAAAACAGTAATGAGGTATAAAATACAAGCATACTCAAGAAAGATGGTAATAATAAATATAAGAAAGTAATACTAAACGAACATACAAAGTATTGGCCAAAATTCTACTAAAACTGAAACCCAACGCTGGGTTTAGGCTTTTGTTCAAACGTAGGTTTAACAAAGGATATTAAAATGAGGTCAAAATTTTATTTTGTTAAGCATGATTTTATACCCCAGGGCCCTGTCTTATAAAGAGTTGATATCAATAGCAACATATTTGCGATTGATATCAATCATAACTATGTTCATAAGAGATAGGAGACTGTAAACTTGCGATTGATTGGAGGACTTGCGATTGATATGGATCAATCGGAGGACAGGACCCAGGTAGGGTTTATATAAATGGTAATATTCATGCCATATTTGTTGGTCATGAGATTTGGAAATATTGCTCACACATGTCCTTTATAAGAGAGTAAACACACAAGAGTTTGAATACTAGGTATGCTGCAGTCTGATCAGAATCAGGGCCCTGTTTCATAAAAGCTTTCTATCAATAACAAGTTACCATACCTGGGGGGCGTTTCATGAAACAATTAGTCAGTGGTTTTCACCGACTAATATCATGTTCACCGACAATTTAGTCAGCGCTGACTAAATTTGACCAATCATAGTCCTGGAAAATATTCGGTGAACATAATATTAGTCGGTGGAAACCATCAACTAATTGTTTCATTTAGCTACTAAAATCCTTGCATTTGATTGGCTGAGAGCAAATTTTTGTCATAGACTTTCAGCACTTGTTATTGATAAGAGGTTTTATGAAACAGGACCCAGGCAATGACTTTGAGAATGAGTCAGTATCAGTCACACACGAAGAATAATCCTCAATGAGAGAAGTCATTTGGTCAGAATATAGAGATTAGAGTACAAAGGTCAATAGTAGTGAACCACTTAAAGCCCCACTGTCCTACTTGTAGCTACTTGTTCCCTCTATATAGAAAACAATGCCTAATCGGTGACCATTGGTCCCCCATCTTTTTCTTATGCTAATTGAGAGCTGAGTTGATGAGCTACCTGTCAGCGACCACCCTAAGTGGTCTTATCTCTCCTAGCCAAACTAGTACAGATGGCCTTTAAGCTAAACAGTGATGATAAGGATTATATCTGGAAGATTAGAATGGTCAGTATTGGTCAGATACTCGAGCCAGAAAATACCATTGGGAAAGGGTCAGTAGTGATCACACACAAAGAATAATCTCGAACAGCAGTAGTGTCATAGGAAGCAGAGGTTTTAAGTATAGGAGTCACACTGGTGAGATCATTTAACAAAGCAGTGTCTATACAGTAGGCTTGCGGTTGCACCATGTGAGAGAGAGGGAGGATTGGTGTGACGACGGATAGTCAACCTGTTCGAAACGTCGAGCCACTCCCGCCACCTATCCTCTCCAACCGGCGCTAAAGTTCTCCTTAGAACTATAAGCTAAGAAAGATAACCAACAGTCTTTTTCAAGACTACACCAACAGTCCTTTTCAGGACCTACTGTATATCTACATCACCATGCAAGTCGATACTTATAAGCAGCATCTAAAGCAGTGTCTAGTGGCATAAATCTACAGGATTGAAGCAAGTAGATTTAAATAGTCCATAATGATCAGATACTTAAGCCAAGCCATGACCATAGGCGTAGTTTTGCAGGATTGCGACTAGGAAATTAGATGTGTCGATGCAGACATCTGATTGGCCAGGAGATAACTGTCAGCTGACTCTGCTACTACTGCCAACCTCCTCCCCATTAAGTTTGATCAAACACAGGTTGCACACCAGCTCTTTCTCTGTCTGAGCTGCTGGAGCTAAGGTAACAAATATAAATATAAAGTTACATTGTTAATAAATTATTTCAGTACCAGCAGTACTGTGAAGCTTTTTATTGGTTTAATTCTTTATGGCAAGACTGTCATGACAGCAAGTTAGAATGACTCATATGAAATACATACCAGTAATTTAAATATTTCCTAAATTGTTCTCAATAACAAACAAAACATTTAGATGAGTATGGAGCAAACAAATATCATCGCAAGGAAAATTGTTGTCCCCCCCATGTCCATAACATAGAGGGAAAAAATTTCCAGCAAGTGTTCGCTGGTCCAAATAGCTCTGTATGGTGAACATTTCAGAAATGTTTTTTAGCTACTATCTTTTGTTATCTAATTACATGTACATTACAAGAACTCAGTATATATAAAGTGGGAAAGGCGATCCAACATAAGCTTGGGGCTTTGTTTTTGCCATAGATATAAGACTCACCACCTGGCCACAGGGTTAGATTGTTAGCTATAGCGCTGGAAGTACAGAAATCTACTACAATGTAGCATTATACAGTGACTAAAGAGCACTAGTTTACAGAGAATGTGTTGTAGATACAGAGTACAGAGTAAAAGACATACAATACTTTCACTTGCTGATAGCCAGAAAGACGTTGCATGCTCATGAGTTAAACTCCTTCTGGCTTTCAAAGCACTATTTATGTATGTACCCAGGGAAAAAATTAATAAAAAAATTTGGGGGGCTACCCTTCAAGCTTGCTTGCATCAAAATAATAACACTTTTTAATTAGTTTTGCATTGAACTCTATGCAAATTTTGGGGGCTCTTTTTTTACTTTCGGGAGCTCTTTTGGGCATTTCAGGGGCTAATTCCCCTTGAGCCCCCGTGTATTTTTTCCCTGTATGTACCTGTAGCTCCTAGAGCAGATCTTGGTAGCTTCTTACAGCAGCATTTCGGACAGAAGTCTCTCCCACAGTACCTACAGTATCTCTGAAATATGAAGAAAACAGGAGGTCAAAGGCTACTAGCAGTTATGTACTGTGATCAGTTTTATTATAAAAGTGTTATACGATCTGTAAGTTATCAAATATTTGCTAACACCGAAGCAAATGCAATGTCTTGGTAGATTGTATCCATTGATATAAGTTGTTACTGAAGACTCGTATCTTATCCCCATCACAAATGCCCCAATTATAATTGGTATCTAAATCACACTGTTACCATTCAAAGAAGCCGAGCAGCTCTGGTGTGTATAGAGTCCCACAAAATGTACACAAATAACAAGTTGTGTATACACTGTAATAGACAAAGGGTTTATAGGCTCCAGTTCACAATATAATCTTACCTACTGTACACAAGCAACGTAGACCACTCACTTCATGTAACATATAAAAATATGTAGGTACCAATTTATTCCCACAACTTCACCCTTCTCTTCAGCATCGATGTACAGCAGTAACATAAACTACAAGCACAATGTAATGAGAGAAGGGTTTTATCTGGTATAAGCTCAAAAAGTCATCTCACCCTTTTTTACATAACCACATAGAACACTTGCCTCTGTACTAGAAATAGGGATTTTGGGGAACCAATTCAGATGATAATCTTACCCTTCTCTTCAGCACTGATGTGAAGAGGGTCCCACATAAGTAACACATGCCGCTCTCAAACATCTTGGATTGTTGTTGTTGAGCAGCTGGTGTTCCATCTGACCTGCTAGACGCTGGTACTACTATTTGAGCTTCTTTCATTCTCCTATCTCTTGGGATTTCCTCATCTGCATCTTCATTACCATTCATCTGAGGAGTTATCAATAATAATAATAACAACAACAAACAACAACCACCAACACTACATTCTTGTATACAGCACATCACATTACGTGAGACAATGCCCCTATGCACATGTATCTAACATGCTTTGGGAATAGTTTCACTAGCTTTAGCCTAGCTTCCTTGATTTTGAAACTCAAGATTTGAAGTACCAATGACCATTTTTGTCGCTTCATTATCTTTTGCATGTATTTGTTCCTTATTTCATCTATTTCTATAAACGTGATGTATTTATTTCTTGTAATTATGTATTTTCTTGAATATTACTGTAACGTCAGTGGAAATCAAATTTGTATGTAACTTATTTGCAAAGACCAATAGAATATCTTGTATCTTGTATTGAAGGAAATAAACTCCTAATGAATAATCATTGACATTACCTAAGTCAAGATTGGAAAAATATATCCTGCCAAATGATGGCGGACTCAAACCCAATATCACTTCATCTATAGCTTGCCACAGTAGTACTACATATTAGACATGGTTTCTGTAGCAGAAAGTTGTTGCTTGATTGCAATGTTTCACAACTTAGATTAATGCTGCTCATCTTCATTTAACAAGTGATAACATATTACAAAATTTGACCAGTTGGTTTTACAAGTCAATGTCACTATAAACAAAAAAAAATGATTTTTTTTTTTTTTAAGGGTGGGAACAAGAGAAAGATAAAATAAAATCTATAGTAAAAGGCATCTTCTTTTATACTAAGTAACTTACATCCTCAGATAAAGGATGTGAAGAAACAATGCCATCCTTCTGAGAGTCAACAGGTCCCTGTCAAATGGAAATGAAATATCAAAAGAGCATTTCATTTCTCATGAAATGTAATTACAAATTATTAGTAATATCAAAGGAATCACCGTTATGAAGTTTCAAAGACAATGGAAGTAGATTCAACAAATTGGCACCATTTTATCTGCAAAAACTGATCCAGGAATAAAAACCCTCACGCAATCTACAGTCATCTTCACAATTAAACCTTGTGTCTACTTCGGTGTCAACTCTTTCTTATGGTCATCACTCTTTTTGCAAAGCTTCTGCTAAACTTTGGAACAAACTACCTTTCAATGTCAAAAACTGTCAGACTGTTAACCAATTCAAAACTTCTCTTAAAACACATTTATTCAAAATTGCTTTTGATGATTAACTCACATTGATGTATATTTCATATGTATTGTAATTTGTAGGTTTATTTGTAATTTTTTTGTTTTGTTTAATATGAAATTGTTTATCATTGTATTTTGTTTGTTATAGCGCTTAGAGACTTCGGTGGTAAGCGCTTTATAAAAACTGTTTTTATTATTATTATTATTTATCAACAGCAACAAAAGTGTAGTTTAGGTTATTTTGTATAGACATTTCACTTATACATGTATGAGAAGTCATAGTAGAGCTCATCAATTTGACCTATAAGACTTTAACTTCTTATGAGTCTTGAAAAGTAAGAGTACAAATGCATCTATTGATAGACAAATATATCCTTACTCTATCCGTAACAGAATACATAAATGAAACAAACAAAAGAGAGAAATGAGTTCAATCATCTACAGACCTTTTCCTGTGAGCTATCTAGATGATTTGAGCTCTCATCCTTGCTCACATCCTTAGTAGATAACTTGATTGTGATCCAATGCTTCATCTTCTCTAACCATACATAGCACTGAGGATGAGTCAGGAGCACACAGTTTGTGGTTGCCATGGTAATCCAATAAAATGGGACATACATGAAGCACAGTACTCCAGTATATAGTGCGAGGTAGAATCTGAAAATCAGGAATGATAAATTTGTTTTAAAATATATTTTAGAAGTAGAGACTACAGAAAGAAAGAATAGGTATAAACTTAGAAAGGCTGAGAAAAAAATGGAAAAAAAATATACAACGTACAGGTGTAATACGGAAAAGAAAAAAAAACTTTATAACACACTGTGTTCAATACCTCAATCAAACTGAAGTGCGCTCTTAAAAATAAAGTTTAAGTTTTCTTTAAAAATACAAAACTAATAACTTTCAAATTAAAGAATAAGAAGATGTTACCAGATGTTTGCCCTGAACAATCTTACAAGTCAAATATCTGACAAGGATGTTTTTTCTTTGTCAATTGATTTAGCAGAAAATTAAAAGTATACATGATGATAACATTTTAGCTTAGGAGGGTTCCGAAAGATACCATGATTCAATATTTCTGCAGAAAACATTTATCTCTACACTGTAGCTTATTCCTTGTTTAAAGAGATGGTCGGGTTCTAGGGAGAGGTGAAAATATTTTGTGAGCGTTATCATTGTTATTATGCAAGTATGGAAGAACATTAGAGAAAAAAGTTGTTCTAAAAAGCATGGCTCTTCAAATGCCTTCATATTCTAAATATTTTTATTCCAAATTTATTCTGTATACAGTGCTTGTTACTTTACCAAGACTGGGCCAAACTTCTTGTCATTTTGATGACTCCAGAACCTTGCAGTACACACCAATACTTACATGTACACCTGTATATGATACATGATCAACTTTTTCTGATCAACTCCACACAGTTTTTTTCACAATGCAATTGCATGACCACAACTCAACCTTATATTTAATACTCACATGATTGTTTTCCATCGGCATCTCCATAGTAACATATCCTCCACCAATAGGAGTACCCTAGACACCGCTGTAAGCCATACGCTAAGATCCTGCATCATCTGACGATATTCTGTCAGAAGTTCTCTCCTTCGCTGACTGTCAATCTCCAGCTCTGCATGCTTGTTTTTATCATAAGGATTTGTTGCTAGGCAACTGTCTCTAATTAGTGATGACGATGTTGCATTTTTTGGCGGAGAAGATGAAAGAGGAGTCTGGACTTTTTTAGAATCCCCAGCTTTATTGACCTTCTGATTGGTTGTACCCTGTACTTTTGAAGCCGATGATGGCAACGTTGATGATGACGATGACAAGGATGATGATGATGATGATGATGATGTTAATGAATTTGCAGATAGAATATTAACAATATTTTGTTTCTTGGAAGAATTATGTTTCTCTGTGAGCTGTTGACTGGTAAAGGACAGATATCCAAGGCTGGCTACAACAAACAGCATCAGAAAACACACAACCAACAGCTGACCTGTTTGTATAAAAACGGAAGAACAAAAAGTCTTTTTATTACAAGAAATTACAATTTTTTTTTCTATTCCCATATCTGTAAAGGTTTAATATTGAGTAAACAAAAAATCACGATTCATCTCATCTGTATACATGTACATGGAATATATATACTTTTTCAATATATTATATTAATAAGACTTGATATCTGTTAACTCAGTGATGTCAAGAGATTCAATTCAAACTCCATTTTTACAGGTACATGTAGTAACAGCTATTTATAGACTTCATACAAGTTTTCTATCACATACAGTACATAAAATATGTGTGAGAAATTCACGACGTAGATATATTCTATTAATTTGCTGTGAGGCTCTCCGAGACACCTATGTAAGTCACAAAAGACAAGTCTTCCCTACAGAGTTAATGTCTGCAAGAAATATTTTTGCTCAGGGGGTTACTACCAGGCTAATCTTGTATCCAGTAACAGTCTGATTAATTTTCATTGTCCATTTTGTGGATTGCAAGTGGCTGACACTATAACTTAACCTGTCCTTTTTACTAGGTGATAACCATGTCAGGTCGAATTTTATTCTTTTATTATGATAGACTTCTAAAAACATAACAAAGAATCGATCCCATTGTTGCAGAATGACGTTGTCATCCGATGTCATCTACATACCAGCAATCTTTGCAAATACCTTCACACATGGGTCACTTTCATCATACAGATATAATAAAAAATAATCATAATAATGGGTTCTTGTATGAAGCAGTACCATGTGTATTTCAAATTTGTACAGAGCTTATAATAAATTGTTAGCAATCTCTATTCAGTTCATCTTTATCCTCTAAGAAAGTGTTTAGACCCAGACCTGGGCAAAGTTTTTATTATACTTTTATTTACTCCTTGTGTGCTATTGTGTATGCAGATCATGACCCAAAGGTATTGAGACTATTAAAGAATGTCTTCCCTTTTCTACCTGATACAAAATCAGGTACCTTCATTGTGAAGTTTTTTCACACTTATGCCAATCATCATTTTCATTTTTCCTACGCTGTGAGGTTGGACATTTCATTTCCCTTAATATGACCTTTCCAAATCAAACAAATAAAGCAAAGCACTGTAATATCTAACTTCTGAAAAAAAAGATATTGGCAGAGATCTGTTACCTGTAGTCATGTAGAAGGAGAAGAGCTGGAAGATTATCCACATCCCTATGGTAAGGATTGGGTACTCCCAACTAAGGGAATAGAAACAAAACACATTAGGGTTATCACAAGGTATATACCTGTACGTGTGTAAAGAAAATCAATGCTGAAATAAAATCTTCCAAGAAAAGTCATAATCATGACACAGTAATTTGTTTCACATGATATACACTGTACAAACATTTTCTTAATTTCACAACCAGGTAAATAATGTAAACCTAGCATAAACTAGTCAATGCCATCCTAGCTGTCATCAGATAAAATCAAGATATAGGTTAACAATCAGCTAACATCTGTTGTTCAATTCTGTATCGTGACATTAGCTGCAGTATGTACTAAAAAATGACATACCAGTTTTACCAAATCATGAAAATTAATGCATTTAATAAAGCATAACTGAATAGGACTGCTTAAAACACTTTTAAGTCATGATGCAGAGGATAATTTAATAATGTCCCTTATGATTACTGATATTACATCTTACCTAAATACAGCTGAGATGAGTTCATAACACAAAACAATAGGCCAGGACATCGTCATGATATTCCTGTACGCATCCACAAGCTTTCCAACATCTCGATTAGGTTTGCCCTTCTCATAAACAGCATGAGAGTTTGTTGCTTTACATGCTTGGTGTCCTCCCGATGAGGCAGGATCGAGATTTGATCTTGCTGCTAATGGTGGTGTAGTTGAGAGGATAGGAGGTGTAGCGGGTCTCTGAGTTGATCTTATCGCTGGTCGATGACGAATGATGCCAGAGTCGGCCATAGCAACACAGAAGCTGACACGTTGTAACAGGTCTTGATAATTTACATCCTGTTAAGTACTGTGATCTCTGATGGTTTGCTTTTGATGAGAAACTTCTTCCTAAAGGATATTGAAACAAAGGACAAAAGAGATACAATAGTGCATAAATATATACACTATACAGCACAATACAGTTGACAATATCCAAAACACTATTCTTGTATACAAGAAGGCTAGTAAAATAGAACATTTTTAAAAAGCAGGAAAATAAAATCTATTTACATGACTGATGAAAAGAAAATGGAAAGAAAATCTCATTTTAATCAAGCCACATCAAGGTATTTGCATAGTCAGTTACATACCCATTGGCGTAGTGCCAGTCATTTTCGGAGGGTGGGAGGGGGGGGGGGTTGAGGCAGAAACTAGTTTTACTAGATAAAGATATGCGAGAAACTAATAACCGAGCGCGGCAAACACTCTGTTTTCATCCCTCCCTGGTTTCTGTTCTTGTTTTACCTTTATTCTTTATTCTGGAAAATCAGATGAGAAATGCCTTTTCATGAGTTTCGATTTTATTCAAACGACGTTTAGTTTTGTGCTTGTTAACACATTTATTTATTCACTCTGCAAGGGGAACTAAGATGAGGTACATGTATACAACACAATACACTTGACAATATCCAAAACACTATTCATGTATACAAGAAGGATAGTAAAATATAACATTAAATAAAGCAGGAAAATAGAATCTATTTACATGTTTGAGTGATAGTTTTGTTACAGAACAGTCTCATAATGAGCTACTCCAGGAACCATGGAACTGTGTCAACATGTTTGCTAGAAAGATCTGAAAATCCAGGAAAGATTATGACTCTTAAATGAAGGTTGATCAAATATCAACTGGATATATGCAAGGCATGTTAAAAGTGGGTTCAAGCGAGATGTGCTCGAGTATTTAAGCAAATTACCAACATAATGGCTGAGAGTTTGAAGTGGCTGAGAGTTTTAAGTGCAAGAAACACAGAGAGATCAGTAATAGACTGGTGGAGTATTAAGAAGTATGTATAATGTAAATGGGAGATGTTGGAAAGATTGATAGGTTTTGTTACCTTGGGGATCCATACAATCAACAGTAAATCATTGTGCTTTCTGACCAATAAAACTTATCAAGATTTAAAAAAAAAGTGGTATTGGATGTGAGATTGCAGTGGCAAGAAGATGCAGATTGGGGCGGAGGGGGTTGAATGAGCTGACCTTGACCCTATCTGGTTTGTTATTATTATTATTATTTATTCGGCAAAGGAAAACATTACATATCAGTGTACACAATACAAAATAAGACATAATTATCAACCATTGGAACGCCAATAAAATAGAAAATAAAAAGCAAGGTCTATGAGGCTTGTAATTGACAAAGTTTAAAATTCAGAAGCAGTGCCAGCAAATCTGGGGATTGTTTCCCGAAACCATCAAAAGTACAAGATCAACGACATCTCGATGCCAAGACGAGCAACAACTTCTCCGGCAAGATATTTGTCGCGAATCCAAACCATGCATCCGGATATGTCTGGAAATAATCTGAGGGTAGTTTTCATAAACAACTGAACATGAAACATTTGATAAAATGAGAAATAGATCATCATTTACATGTAGTCTCATACAATTTTTCATATGTATTTCGGGACGACCATTTTACATCATTCCTCAAGGTTTGAGCAAAATCTGCCGACAGACAAAGGAGATATGAGAGGGGGAATTTTCGGTGATAATGTTTCGATGACCGTTACATATTCAAAACAATTTCAGTGTTATCAGCGAGTTTAATAATTGCACCACTCTCAATCATGAGTCTGCACCAGTGCACATGACTAGCTCCGGGAAGCCGGTGTTGGAGCTTCCCGGAGTTACAGTGCACATAGACCGAAAGCTTCAGTCTCTATAATCGTCGGTTGTTCCACTGAGACTACGTCTGGCTCCACTAGACCTCGGCCTCGGTTAGTGGAGCCAGACGTAGTCTCAGTGGAACAACCGACGATTATAGAGACTGAAGCTTTCGGTCTACAGTGCACACTGCCATGTTATGTCTGCATTAAACGTGGTCATTATTTTGCATACTATTATCATTTCAGTTTTCACACAATTAAATTCCGAAATTCATTCATAAAACTGACCCAGCGTCTTTGTTGCAGCTGTCTGTAACTGTCCTAGGACAAGGTCCATTGTTCCTGCATGCATACGCAGACCTCAACACAAAACAAAGAACCCATCACTCAAGCACTCAACACTCGCTCAGTGCAATCTCGCTGTCTCGCGTAAACTATAAAGTACGCGATTCTAGATCTGTAATTTATCAATATTAACCTTAATATACACATATACAACAAAGAACCATGAATCAGAAGATAAGTAAGTATATACACTATAAACAATAACGTAATATGAAACATACCGGTCCTTTTAGCAGCTATTCTTATTATTAAATTATCGGGTAGAAAAGAGGCGTCCACATGCACACAAGTCACATAACACATAACACATTTACACTTCACAACAATAATGACAATAGGATGGTTTATGGAAAGCCAAACGTGCATACTAAATTATAGAACAACGTCGTCTCTCAAATCTGTAAACTTGATACATGAACATAGTTTTGGCAAAACTTTATTTCTAAAGCACATTTAAGCAATATGGGCATAATTGTGAAATTGTTTAATACGATATAATATATGAAAACTGAATATTGGAATGCAAACATACTTGACGAACTATATAATTCAGCGTGCCATATGTGCGGAAACTGCAAATAATTTTGTTTTGTTCGTATAGAATTTTCCCCGTACTCTTTTTACAACATGTAAAAATATACATTTTTACGCACTTCAAGCATTAGAAAATACAACAATCCAAAGCTAAGAAGTTTTGTTACGTAGGCAAAGAAATTAAGTTTGATTAAGCAGCCCAAAGAAGGCCAAATAACATTAATTCCAAGTTTCTCGTCCCTTATCCCCCTTTTGGGCCCGCCTCAAATTTGTTGTTATTTTATATTTTTGTTTTGAAATGAAATGAAATGATTAAGAATTTGTGGACATATAGGCAATGGGGTTAACAAAGGTGATCAAAATATTACAAATTCATTTTCTTTTGAGCCTCTGTAATGCATAATACAACATTATATAAGCCTAAGATTACAGAATTTGTAACCGTAGTAACCAATGCCAACTCGATCAGAGGCATTAATTTGAATGTACAAAAGAATCAAATGAAATCGAACCCCCCCCCCCCCTCCCCCTCCCGAATTCTTAGGAATATCAGTTTGACTTGGCCTAATAGTACGGACGTCCAGCCTCTGAAAATCTGAAATACATGAGTGAACACAGAGCTGTGAAAAGTAGTGTAGGCGGGCCCGACCGGAGGATTGGGGGACCAGGGGCAACCGAGTGAGATACATCGCAGATTAATTAGGCGCTATAAGTATTAATATCAAAAATGATATTATCCAAAATGTGACTCCATGAACAAAATATATACGGTTAAGAGAAAATTATGAATCCTGACTTTCCTGATAGAACATGACATCCTCTCCGGATTTGGCCTCGACTTGTTTTTCTTTGACTGCTGCATGTTATTTCGTTAAATGTCGATATTTATCAAGTTTGTAAAATTATATCTTTTCAGAGTGTCATGGCTTGTGCATGCAATGCAATATTGCTACATCATCGGTGCTATTTAAAGCTTGATGTAGTTACATTTGTTAGGGAGATGTGACTTGATAGTTACGGTTGTGCGCCGAGAACGGTTTGGCATTATCATATTATATTTCGCTGTTCATCCTTTTTTGTAAATCCTTATTCATTTCCCCTCCATATTCACACGAATTTACATGAACGTAAGTTGACAAGGGACACAGGGCGGGAAGCAGCTTGCCTCCACCCCCCCCCCCCCCCCACTTCGTGAAGAAGAAAACATTTAAACGACAACAAATTGTAATACCTGGCAAGGTAAAGACACTTTGTTTGAATCTCAGATAATTATCATGGACATTTTTCTCCCCCAAAAAAATCTATTCGGCCACAAATCGGCCTCGTAAAATGGGTTAAGCTTCACTTAAAATTGAAGAAAGTGGCAAATTTGGTTTGCATAATATTCCTAATAGAAATGATGAATAAAGCCTAGATAGAGAAAACTTGGACGCTGTAAGAAACTTATGTATTATAATCAAAAGGAAATATCCCAAACTTCTTTGTCTCTGTCTGTCTCTCTCTCTCTCTCTCTCTCTCTCTCTTTCTTTCTCACTCTCTCTCTCTCTCTCTTTCTCTGTCTCTCTCTCTATGTCTCTCTGTCTCTTTCTCACACTCTCTCTCTCTCTCTCTCTCTCCCCTCTCTCTCTCTCTCTCTCTCTCACTCTTTGATCAGTGTCGATCTCCTTCCTTTGAGGCCTATTATATCTTCACTTCAGTCGCCCTTTTAACAGCTTGGACATGTTGGTGGACCTTTAATTTGTCCTGTTTATGTATGGCTGTTGTCCTTGTTTGCGAGGTTGAACATTATTATGATTTCCTTTGGTTCCGTGTTTTCTTTCCTTCATTATTATGCAGTGAGGTGTATTCAGCTGTGGCTCGCTGCTTATCAATAGAGTTTACGTTGAAACGAATAAAAGTAGTGCCTCCTAATGCGAATTGTTATTATAATGCAACGGGATAACTGCCCCTTCAAATCGTCCTAATCAACAGATTTTGCACCAATATGGATTTCTACAGCCTCTCCGATGTATATTCAATATTAATTTCCCGCGGATCGGACCAAATCGCTATTTATGTTTTATTGGGCTATACCGAGAATGCCTCTGTCATGTCTGTAGACAAAGGGTTGATATCAGCATATGGCGTAGAAACATAAAGGGAAGAGGGGCACGTGCATGCCCCCCAATCAAATGGTGAAATAAAGAAAAGAGGAAAAGAAAAGGAATACAAACTGAGAGAAGACAGACAGAGAGAAGGAGAGACAGACAGACAGACAGACAGGAGAGATAGATAGAGAGAGAGAGAGAGAGAGAAGGAGAGAGAGGAGAGAGAGAGAGAGAGGGTGGGTGGGGGAGACAGTCAAAAGAAGAATGTACGACCCCTTGATTTGTTCGCATACCCACCCCCCCCCCCCTTCACGACACCAGAGCCCCCTTAATGCTTAGACTAGCTGTTGCCTATGAATTGAGGTGGGGATGCGAATGAGTTTCAGCCTTCTCAAGTGAGAAGTGAGGTGATAAGGATAACGGAAAGAAAATCTCATTTTAATCAAGCCACATCAAGGTATTAGCGTAGTCAGTTACATACCCATTGGCGTAGCACCAGTCATGTTCGGAGGGAGGGGGGGGGGGGGGGGGGTTGAGGCAGAAACTAGTTTTACTAGATAAAGATATGCGAGAAACTAGTACGGCGCAGATACTCCTTTTCCATCCCTCCCCGGTTTCTGTTCTTGTTTTACCTTTATTTTGTAAAATCGGATGACAAATGCCTTTTCATGAGTTTCGATTTCTGAAGTTCTGTGTCTGTTAACACATTTACTTATTCACTTTGTAAGAGGGACCAGTGGCTGATCCAGGGGGGGGGGGGGCCCCGGGGGGCCCGGATCCCCCCCCCCCCCCTTGAGAAAAAAATCATGCAAAATCACGCGATTTTTACCTTTTTGGGGGGTTGGCGCTCAAGGGGGGGGTGCAAATTTTAAAATTATCGAGGACCAAAAAAAAAAAAAAAAAAAATGTGTCCGCTTACCCCCCCCCCCCCCCCCCCCCCCACTGAGCGACTTTTCGGCCGGCGCGATTTTCAAATTTTCGGGAGCAAAAAAAAAAAAATTGGGCCCCCTCCCCTAAGAAATCCTGGATCCGCGCCTGGAGGGACTAAGATGAGGCACATATCTATCCCACCGGGTGGGTGGATTGACCTTCTCTGTATTTATGACGTTAGTTAACTCAGCACTCCCATTGCCAGGCGCGTACGCAGGGGGGGGTTTGGGGGGTTAAACCCCCCCCCCTTTGGTAATTTATTGTGTGTAAACCCCCCCCCCCAAAAAAAAAAACCCCTAAAACCCCCCCCCCCCCCTTTTTGGATTTTTTTTTTTTTTTTTTTTTTTTTTTTAATTATTTATTAAAAAAAAAAAAAAAAAAAAAAAAAATTATTCCCATGGCCGACCTAAAAAAGGTGACCTTACCCCCCCCCCCCAACGGGTCAAAATGTCAAATTTCCAAATTTCGAGACCAAAAAAAAAAAAAAAAAGTGTCCTCTTACCCTCCCCCCCCCCCCCCCCCCCCCCCGCTTATTCAGCGGTCGGCTGAGTCGTTGCGATTTTTTTTGGGACCAAAAAAAAAAAAAAAATGTGTCCTCTTACCCCCCCCCCCCCCCCCCCCCCCCCGCTTATTCAGCGGTCGGCTGAGTCGTTGCGATTTTTTTTGGGACCCCCAACAAAACAAAAAAATGTGTCCTCTTACCCCCCCCCCCCCCCCCCCCCCCCCCCCCCCGCTTATTCAGCGGCTGGCTGAGTCGTTGCGAAATTTTCGGACCGATTTATAAATGTTAAAACCCCCCCCCCCCCCCCCCCCCTTGAAAAAATCCTGCGTACGCGCCTGCCCATCGCGTTAGACTTCGTTACGCCTCTCTTTCTCTCTGATCCGTCAATGTCCTCTCAATCAGCGAGGCACTGAGCATGGGAAGAACATAGCTTGTTTACCAAACGACGAACGTGCGCGAGTTACTTACAACAAAGTCGCAAAGTTGCAGACGACACGAAACAACTTAGGTGGCGGGAAACTATCGAAAGCTACCGCTAATTGTGGTAGAGATTTCTCAAGTCTATATTGCAAGAGAGTAAAATGGAAATGAAGGTTTGGTGTTGTGTTCTTTTACTTGGATTATTGGCAGTGGTGGTAAGCGCTCAGAGGGGTCCGGAATGCCCTGTTTGTGAGCGTACAGCTTGTGAGAAGGTCTCCGAAGAAAGCTGCCCAGCCGGAGTGCTCCTGGATGAGTGTGGATGCTGTCAGATCTGCGGGAGAAAACTCGATCAAAATTGTGGCGGGAAATTCTGGAATCTTGGTAGATGTGGCCGGGATTACTTCTGCTCAGGACCACACCCTGGTAAAGCAATCAATATCGGGAGAGGAGAGGTGGGATTCTGCATGTGTCGGGAGAGTAAACGCGTCTGCGGGAATGACGGGATTGTATATGAGAATTTCTGCTCCCTCAATGAAAGCAGTCATGAACAGAGGAAATATGGCGGAAATAAAATCGAGGTTTCCAGAGATAGAAAGATATGCAGAAGTGGTAAGGTTCTAATATTTTATTTATTTGATTTATAAAATGATAACCATTTTTATTGTCATCAACAAGGTCAGACTTATTTGTTGCCAGCATGGGGATGAAATAGGCACCACACAGGTCTATGTTCAAATCATGAAAAGTGCCCGTCTCCGATGACAAAGTGCCCCTCTCACTATAATGAACGTGATGAATAAAATCACTTGAGCTGAGATGTAATCAATGTTAATAAACATTATCCTCCTTACATATCGCCCTATATTTTTCTGGTCATCGAAAATTGTGAAACTTTACGAACGGATGATGACAAGAACCCTCATAAGGTTTACCACGCTATAAATAAACCATGGACAAAGATATGACAGAGCTAATGATGCCCTAGCTTAACAAAAAAACGTTTTTATTTTGCATTTCGCATCAATTAAGAATAAGATCTCTTTTTAAAACCTCTTTTGTTTCGACGCTGTAATTTGGCAACTTCGACACTCCTCACAAAGTGACCATAATTACGCACCCCTTGTGTATATAAAGCCTAATATTGATGATGTTATTTATGACTGATTTTTTCTCAAACAATTACAATAGTTGATTAATATTCATTGTATATTCAATTATATTACGATAAAAGAATATCTTTGTTGCACTTGCCCGATGTCTTCAGCATTGAGTTAGCATAAAACACCTCTGACTATGTGCGATAATAACTTTGTTTCTTTGACACGGGGTAGTATATTTTCTAAAACCTTGTTCACCTATCCATCTCCCGATATTAGTCCATCGGCTCAATGAATCGCTTGGTGGGGTTTCGATGCCAAAAAGCTCGCAATAATTTCCTAGAATTTACTTCTTCTACCGAGACTGGAAAATGGCTGTGTATTTCACTATGTGGTTGTTGCTAGGGGCAACTTCATTTGATAAATGTGAACGTCATTGCGGGTGTCATCTTCACTTGACCGTATTCAGGTTGATGTCTCACGCAGCATGGTAAAAGAATACCGTGTTCTGTATATGTACTGGTTGTTTTTATACCTTGATTGACTGTAAATGAGATTTATTTGTATTCAGTAAGTCACTTCTATAGCTTCTCACCTCTTAATATTGGCAAGAATTGGAAGACGGTAGCCACCTTTCAAAAAGAGCACCTGTAAGGCTGTAATAGAGTTCTAAATCTGTAATCTGTATGTTAATTTGTGAAGCAAAAAAATCACCGAACCGATAGACGATTCCAGTTTCTTATTTTAAGAATTTAAGAAGAGTCCCTCCCAAGTAATATTGTACTAATAAGCTTTTTGATTTAAAGTAAACTTGTTTGGGACAAGCAATCCACACGTTTAATTCGATATAAGCGTACAGATACTTCAATACTGGAGTTTTATCAGACATTAAAAATACATTTAAATCTAATAAAGAAAATAGCTAGAATCTGTGATCACATGGCGAGACTTTCTCATTGCATTGGTTTAAATCAAATCAAATCATCGGTCCGAGTTCAATGTCAACATACACATTCACACATGGGTCCTGGTATACGTCCTTCTTACGATATTTGATTAGGTTACTTGCTATTTTCGTTACCAGGAGCACGATTGATTGGTTTTTCTGGGGGGGGGTCGATCATCAGTATGGATGTCGACAGACAAGAACTGTATAATGTACGTGAGATGCTGAAAATGATTAGAACATTAGAGTACGTATGTTCTCTATGTTGCCTTATGGGGTAATCAGAAGCGAGATAATCGGCACAACACTTCAAATGAATTGCTGCTCCTATTGTATACTTGATTTTTGTTTGTGTGTATACCCCTGATCTCTTCTTTACCATGAGTGGCGTCGCTATTCCATTTTAAAGGGGCTGATTGTAGGGAGAAATGCCGACAATTAAGTTATCTGGAGAAAAAATATATAACTCAAACCCGCACAACTTGCGGTTTTGCTCGCCCTCGTTCTTGTTGTCACTTCCAATCTAATTTTCTTCCTTCCGCATCCTTCACTCTTATCCTCTCATGTTCCATCTTTGATTTTCTCTTCCTCTCCTCGTAAGGAATACATTTATCTCCTCCTCCTAAAGTCCCATCTCTCCTTTGTCTCCTCCTATGCTTTCTGCAGTCTGTCCTTCTTCCTCTTCCCATCGTCATCCTCTCTATACCCTCCTCCCTCTTTCCCTTGTCTAATACTCTCCTTTCCCCTTTTCTCCTCAGTATACCCGTCCATCTCTTTCTTTTCCACCTATAACAAGGCAACAAGCTCCTCATCGGCGTAGCCCAAGGCCCCAGATCGATCGCCCAACTAGACTCCAAACAAAATTCCCACAAACTTGTGTTAGTATATACATCACGCTGGGAGTGGTAATTCTGTTTCAGCCTTGCACTGTGTAAGCTCAGCTAGGGGTAGACCTTATTTGTTTCGAGGTTTCAAACGGAGGCCTACCAACCTATAGACATCTGGGACATGCTAGGATGAACATACCTTTTCTCTACTCACCCTTCCTTTTGATAATTTCTCTGAATTCGTGTCTCTTTTGAGTATCTTTCTAATTATCTGCTTCTCATTGTGTCCCTATTCCTTTCTATTACTCTTTTTCATCCTCCTCACGACCATCTTCTATAGTACCACAGGCACAGACCATGAACTGCTAGCCGTAAAAACCGTCCTCACGGTTCTCGATTCCTAACCAGCCTTGTCCTACTCTCGGTAGTCGGTACAATCGAATTAGGCCTATATAATGACATGTTGATCTGAAGAAAGGATGTCAGATACACGATGAAGGCAGGTGGTCGCATTCCATTCCTTTGACGAAATACATATTTCTTTATTTAGCGATGATGTGTATTTTTTTCGAAAAAGGCACATGAAAAATGAATATTGTTTCGTCTTCCAATGACCAAACCATGCATGGTGTAACGAATGATCACCGTCTGATTATCCAAAAACCTGCCATTTTCGGTGAAAAAATCTTTCTTTTGAATGTGAAGGTTTTATTAATACTATATAATTGAAACGGTTGTAATTTAGTTTTTAAATGATAGATATCAAAGATAAGAATATTTTGTCTTATTTTAGCTTCTGAGCTATTCTGTGCGAATTTTATGCAGTTTCATCAAAAGAAGAAAGACAATTAGTAATAGAAGAAAGTTATAAATTGCAGATGACTCGATATGATGGCAAATATTTTTCTCATTAAAAAAAAATGCGACGAGAAGACATATTATGTTTGCTTTTGTCAGTTATCGAGGCAACTCATCTTCGGGATTTACCTGTCATAATATCAATAAATCATTTGCGATTTATTTTTCTGTTTTCGCCTTAATTTGACCTCATGTGGAAAGTTCGACCCAACTTTGACAAATCTTTTCTTCATCCTTGTATTTTGTTTTGAACTCTTGTTTTAGACGAACACGATGAACATTCTATCACGTCGATTCAAACAGGTGCACGACTCTCAAACAAATCATTGTTGTCATGGTGATAGATGATCTGTAGCAACTGAGAAAGTAATTCAAACTAATGTATGCATCCTCTAGTCCAGTCATCTTCGTGTGTCTTGGGTGTGCCTGATAATGGTTTCTTACATGATTCTAATATGAATCCAATTTTGGCTTGAGATTCTTCTTTCCTTGTTTTTTTTTTTTGGGGGGGGGGGTGGTCGATAGACTCTCATAATGTCATAGAGTTTCACCTGTTTTGTTCTGCCAGACCAGAGAAAAAGATAAGTAAACTAAAACTTTTCTTTTATTTGTTTCGTATAAATTGCATCATGATAATGATATGTGGATGATCGTACACCAATCGAGAGAACTGTACTTAAAAACAAAAGGAATAGATTTCTTTTCTGTAGTGTGTGGGCCTGCAACCTTCATATTCACTTAGTATACTTATTGCAGCTAAGCCTGTGCGGAAAGACATTCCATTTTCAGTTGCCTCGCAACAAAGACACTAAAGTGAAGGTAATTGTCCAAACTTGTTTATGCTAGCTTTCACTTCTTGCGAAACATTTTGTTTGCGAACACCACTTTCAATGAGTTTGTAAAAGGCTCAACTTATATTAGGCATAATGATTTTAAGTTGCTATATTTTACTTTGCCTTATCTAAATTGAAAAACACTCTTGTGAACTTTTGAAATCCAGACAGTCATGTGCATCAACTACATATATAATAAGTTTGTTTCCATGGCTACCCCTAATCAATAGTCAGATTCAATAATATGTGTTTGGCGGATGTGTGCTCGATTTCGATTCGTCTTAGAAATAACATAGCAAGGTCAGTAAAAATGTCATAAGCAGACCAAAACAACAAAGAACATGTATATATACCGCGAGAAATATTTCACCGAATTGTTATTTGGGTGCTACGGCCATTTTAGCCGTTTTGGGGGGCTCCGTACATTAATGTGGTAAACGGGCGTAGAAACGATTGGTTTCTTATTTTCTTCATAGTCGCATGGGTTTGATATGACCCTAGTTTGGATTAATTTGGCTGGATAAAAAGAAACTTGGTTGGTTCAATATAAGACTGACATTTTATAACCCTTAATTCGCATAACTTCTATGTAATCGCTATAAATATATACAGTCTATATGCCATGATAACAGTAATAATATATACACTTTTCTGTACTCTGTGTTTGTCTTTCTTTCTTTTTTCTACTGTTCTTTACTTCACTCTACTCTCAGCCTATTTTCAGTGGGAAATGTCTATACTTGACGACTCTTTACTTCGTTCCAGGATGTTTAGACAGGCGAAGAGGAAGACCAGGATCTGGAATTAGTCAAAGAGAGGAAACTGGCATGAGAATGAGTTTTCCCTAATTTTTTGGCTCTAGTTTGTGTTCAGTAGGCCATCTCTGTTTCCTCTTATTTCCACGTTGTGCTTTAAGCCTGTCTTGTGACATTTCACTGAAAAGTGCACGATAATTGTAACGTCATTGATACGTTGGCGATTCATCCATGGTTATGTTTCTCTTCAGTACATGTACCTCTATTGTAGTCATTACATTAAAGGCAGGCTTTACTACTTCAGCCAGAAGGGATTAGACCACCCAGCGAACCAGCGAGGTCACTGTGACAGGTGGCTATCTCATTAACTCAGCTCTCATTTAACATAAGAAAAAGAGGATCATGGGGGACCAACAGGCACCGATTGGGGAAGTTTTCTATATAGAGGGAGCAAGTAGCTACAAGTAGGACAGTGTGCCTTTAATAATTATAATCATTCCCTTGATCTTTCTATACCTTCATATAATATTTCATTGTGTTTGCAGAAATGTATCATTTTGTTTCATTCAAAATGCTTTATGGTCCATTATATGTCTTTATTTTTTTATGAAGGGGTTACCCTGCCATACAAGCATAGTTTCAAAATATAAGTTCCTTGAAACAATATTTAAACCTGGCATGTTTATCAGGGTTTGAACGCAATAGGTTAAACCATGGTTAAACAAAGAAAAAGAAAGAAAAAAATAAACTCTGATCATTTTCACTAGTACCTGAACGGATCACCGATGCCTTAAACCGTCCCAATACCTGCTCTGATGCATTCTGTGCTTGGTCAATGTCATCCTGCTCTCTCTCTCTCTCTCACACACACACACTCTCTCATCACAGAGTAGATGATCATCAAGGACCTTGACATTGTGCGATAGGAAGATATATCAGACCTACCACGTCAGATTGAGTTTAACAGAGCTTGATAAATTGT